>JACCPG010006088.1:0-57270 GCA_016069955.1 Drepana arcuata | reverse complement strand
TGAATCCAACAGCTGTTTGATTAAAGGCCCATTTTGTGCTACTAATTTTGCAAATGGAGTAGCAATGTTCGACAACCAAGCCACCGGGCCCAACTGTAGAGAGATGCGGATCTTATCGTTATATTCAGGCCTAACGGAATTCATCGCGAAATAATCCGTGGTTCCCTGGGAATGGCCGATATAATTCACTTGAGATTTCTGTGTTATCTTTAGTATATAGTCTATCATTGCTGGCAAGTCATAGCGTCCGTGTTCGTCGAAGGAAAAGTTCCAGAATTCAATATCCTTATCCGGGTTGAGGTTGATGTGTCGTCTGGAGTAGCTGTTCCCTCGGTGGTTTCCAGCCCATACGTCGAAGCAATTGTTTGCTAGCATGTACCCTAGCCCAATGTCGGGTCCACTCAATATCCACATATCCGCACTGTCCAATATCCCATGCATTAAAAGAACTGGGCTTCTTGTCCCATCACCACATTTTGGTAATATCCTGAAGAAAGTCAAAACATACCCGTCGTCTGTAGTCACTTTGTGCTCTTCCGTTTGGTATTTGTATTTCGTCGCTAACTCCGTGAAGTTAAAATATATATCTTCATCGTAACCTAGACTATTTTTCAGTTCACGATTTTCTGGTATTGAGTATGTAAATAGCTTAGGCTTAGGTGTAACCCTCGCGGTAATAACTATGTGCGTACATAACGTTAGTATCAGAATTGTATCTACACTAATGTGAGGAATGTGTGCCATAACTTAGATATATAGGTCTGGATCACGTAAAGAGCGAGAATAAATGCTGCCATTGTGTACATATATCCTGTATTTATAACTTTTGATCGACCTTAGCTTAAGGCCTCAGAGATACCATGAAAACATAATATGTATAATGAAGGAGATACGTACATAAGTACGTTGTTACAAATATAAGTTATTCTTTAGGGTTCCGTGAATGCACCCAAGCGCATTATGTTGGTCCTGCGTTCAATTAACCATTCGCAACAAAATTAAGAGCATTGATCTTTATTTTATTACTCTCTCTATTTTATAATTAGTGTACATTTATAAAATAGGCTAAGATCAATTTACCATATACCGACCTTTGACGCTTGTAATGTGCATAATGTGTAAGTATGAAAACACTGTAGCCAGTACAGCGTATGGGTACTGCTTAGGCAAACAAAATAGGGATCCATAAAGAAACCTTCCAAGTCAGATTCGTCGTTGTATTTTTAATATTCTAAGCTGACGGATCCTAAGCGCAAAATTATTGTGTCCACTTAGCTATACTAACGTCCTAGAAGCTTGGTTGTCAGAATTTAATTAATTCTCTAGATTATCTTGACATTAATATTTTGCAGTAAGAATTTAAATAATTATTTGAATAGTGTAGACTATCTACAATGTTATAAAGTCTGTGCTTGAGCGATTTTATAAATTGGAAATGGCCACGATAATAACCTTAACCCGAGTACGTATGTCATTCAAAAACCTCGTGTTCGATTCGGGTAATCAAAACACTTTTACTTGAAATTTATTATTGTCTTAGTAAAATACCAAAAAAAATGTTGTGCTGAGTAGTAATAAATCTTCCATATTGATTACTATTTCCGTCTTTTATTTATGTTGGAAGTGGAGTACCAACTTTTTTGTATGGGTATTCTAGTAGTATTATATATTAGTACCTGGATGACCGAGCTTAGCTCGGTAAATATAATATAAAATATTATTAACTTTTTTACAGTCGAGGTTGTCACTAATGTATCATGGTATACTTCACCTAACATTTAGTGTTTATTTCATGTTAAGAAACGAAAAAGGTATGCCAATTTAAAGAATCATCTATCTAAACATATAATAAAAATGTAACGGATCCCTGTCTGTGCATGGAAGATGTATAAGAAAAAATATGATTGGGACCTTTATCAACGCAAACAGAACCCAAAACACTGATTGTTAGAATTTTTGTCTGTTTGTCTGTGCGTATGTGCTCGCTAAACCTCAGAAACGGATTATAGATATGGTTTGTAAAACTGTAACGGAATACCATCTGAACATGGTAGATATATGTGAAAAAATATGATTGGGACTTTGGGACCTTTATCAACGCAAACACACGTTGAGCCGTATGCTGCCGCAAATCTTGTAGACATCGCTCCTGTTGTTCGTCATTTTCAGTAGCTACACGTTGTGCCGTACGCTGCCGCAAATCTTGTAGACATCGCTCCTGTTGTTCGTAATTTTCAATAGCTACACGTTGTGTCGCACGCTGCCACAAATCTTGTAGACATCGCTCCTGTTGCTCGTCATTTTCAATAGCTACACGTTGTGTCGCACGCTGCCACAAATCTTGTGGACATCGCTCCTGTTGTTCGTCATTTTTAGTAGCTACATTTTGTGACGCACGCTGCCACAAATCTTGTGGACATCGCTCCTGTTGTTCGTCATTTTTAGTAGCTACATTTTGTGACGCACGCTGCCACAAATCTTGTAGACATCGCTCCTGTTGTTCGTCATTTTCAGTAGTTACACGTTGTGCTGCATGTTGCCGGAAATCTTACAGCCGTCGCTCTCGTTGTTCGTAATGTTCAGTAGCTACACGTTGTGCTGCTCGCTGCCGCAAATCTTGTAGTCGTCGTTCCCGCTGTTCGTCTTCAGCGGCCATAGGCAACCTCTCGTAAACATCTAAATCACAACACCTTTCTGCTCGAATAATGTTAGTCAAGTTTTGCAAGACTCTTACTTTAGCACTACGTGTGGGACGAGCGGAAAGCTGATTATTTTCATGGTTTTCTTGAAATGAGTCTTGCTTGTCGATCACTATTTTCTTCAAGATATTCTTGAAACGAGTCGCGGCTGCGTGGATTTAGATTGTGTATAAGCGTTTATTTTTTCTTCTTTTAGGCATTTTGTCATGTATGTAAACAATTGATTTTATATATAATACGTCTACGATAACGTCAAACCAGGCTTAAAGTTTGTTGCTTAGCAACGCTTTATTGTTGGAAATTAGGAGATTTTCATTGCCTAAAAACACGGATATAACAATTTTTTTTAAAAATGAAACCTAGCCAGATCGATTTATCGCCCCCGAAATCTCCCCCCTAGCAAATTTCATGAAAATCGTTGGAGCCGTTTCCGAGATTCAGATTATATATATATATATATATGTATATATATATATATATATATATATATATATATATACAAGAATTGCTCGTTTAAAGGTATAGGGATTGACACTTTGAAAATATAACATGATACGTACGGATCCACGTATAAATCACAGTATCACGCTTAGCCTGAGCTGGGAAACAATAGCGTTTTTTTTCATTTTTATTCGCGTTTGGTTTACTTGAAAGATAAAAACATTTGTTTTACCAAAACTTATTTTATTTTTCTCAGATTGCCTGAGCGAGATATTTATTTCTATACTCAAAGCCTCAATTGGAAGACTCGAAATTGATATGCATATAATTTAATTATTAATATATTAAAAATATAAATTATTTTCATCGGTCTTTAATTGAATTATATAGTTACTTCAGGAGACAACTAATAGCTCAATAATTAAATAGAAATGATTTATGTATACTGTGCTTTCATTATGTACTCCTAAACACCAGTTCAATTAAGATTATATATTAGCAATTTATCAAGGCTGAGAGTTTCTAAAACATCATTTATATCTAGACGGAGCCATCCTTGAGTGTTGATACTCAAGGATGGGACCGTTCCCATCCTTGAGTATCAACACTCAAGGATGGGACCGTCAAGAATACAAAAAACGGGCATCTAAGGTAATAAATAGATATGTAAGTAGGTATAGAAGGAACTGGCGCTTTACATTCTACCTACCCTGAGAGAGGTGGCTCGATGGTATGTATGTATGTATTTTTATCACCCTTATTGTATGAAGGATATTAAAAAGAAGGTAGAACATAACGGGTTCCCCGTTCGAATTAGGAGCTGCCCGACTGGGTTAGGACCTCCGCCTTATGACTAAGTCCGTAGCTAAATAATACAATTGATTTGTGTTGTGTTCCTGCGCGATAAATAATGTTTCCAATACAGAACACCATGGGGAGGGGAGAGGATTGTTAAATTGTGTTGGCAGCAGAGGAATTAGTCCCATTATGCTGCCAACAATATACTCTCCGAGCCCATAGTGGCAACGCACAAGTGATACTTCGGTATCGTGAGCGTTAATAAGCTGCGGTAACCGCTTCCCATTAGTTGGGCCGTTTGCTTGTTTGCTATTCTTGTTGTATAGAAAAAAAAGTAATTCATACGGAAGATAAATAATTTATAATAAAATAGGATGAGCAATCGTACCTGGCCGCCCTTTGCGGTAAATTCAGTTCCATAAATAGACTATGAGCTCAAGATCAACCAGCAATCAATGGACCATTGTTCAATGACAATGCTTCACTTATGAAATTACAAGTATTCGACTGGTTTTATACAAAAACAGTCTTTGTCACGTAAGTAAACTCCAGATTCCATCAACGCAAATATTTCGACCGCATAGGGTTGATAATCGCTTAACTATCTCTATGCGCAGAATTTAGTCACGTGATATGTATCTGTAAATAGTTACCTACATCATATGCTAATGCATTTAATCAAAGTAGGCAGTTACTTTGCACATATAAACAAAATAAATGCTATTTATAAATATCCTCATGCCTTCCCATAAGGGTCCCCTACACACCTTCTTTCCGCCAGAAATATATTTTAGGTGCCAATATGACAGATAGTGAGTCCATCGCCGTAACTCAAGCATGACTATTATACCTATACGTTTTTTGAATATCTTCTTTAGCGTATGCAGGTTTCCTTCCGATGTTTTCCTTCACCGTACAGTTCGTAGTGTGACTGATCACTGTACTTAATTTCAAATAAACTCATTGGTACCGTCAGGATTCGAACTTGCAATCTCTGCAGGCAATTACTCGAACTACTCAGCTACTACGACTCAGATGTATAGAATTAATCATCGCCTGAGTTTAAGTATTTGGATCAACGGAAGTTAACAAATATATCGGGGCCTCGACAGATACAGCTTTACAAAAGTTCTAAACATCTATTCCTGTCACAATTTTTATTATAATGATGGCGCACTTAAATACTACATCATGGTATAAGATTCTAACTTGATGATGTAGGTACAGATATGAAAAATCCGTCTGAGCACAGAGGAATTATGTATTCTTTAATGACGCAATGTGAAAAAAAAGCAACATAAATTAATTTACTAATGAATAAAAGTAATATAATTTATGCGTATCTTAATTGTGTAAAGTTTACGCAAAAACTTAGTTCCCTTAATACAATTCGTAAGCAAATAACTATAAATGTGTGCTCTACTACACATACATACACAGCATCACGCCGAGTCCCTCAAACGGTAGGCAGAGAGGGCACAGTGCTAGTTTTCTCCAGACTTCTTGCGCTTCATCTACATTCAGCATTTCCTTCATAGATTTACAAATAAAAAAGACATTGTGTCATTGTTTGGGGAAATATTATATGCATTAGCTAACTACTTACAGATAAAATATTTGTCCCAAATCGGTATCCCGAGGCAACGTGCCAAGAAGACTAGCAGCATTGCCACGCTGGATAGCAAAATTAAAGGTGCATTAGCTTGAATTGAGTTAGATTAATTACAAGTACCGGGAGGTTATTGCTAATTAATAACAACGATCGTAATGTGTAGAGGAGGCTACTTCAAGGATAAACCTCTAATAATATTTCTTTAATAACGTTTCAATCATTACGATGATTTACTCTTGTTGGCTTCCTTTAAATCGTTTTGTGATGTTTACATTTATAAAGGTACCTACATTCTTTCAATTCCACGCAATGAACAATCAATAATTGAAATTAAAACGATTTATTAACTTAATACACACCAGGAACAATAGTTTGGCACTTTGTCTGCTTAAAATAGCAAATAGGAAACAAAAATATAATTCCATAAAGAAGAAACCTCATAAAACCCCACGCTTTCCCATAAGGGTCCCCGAAGGGGTAAGCAGAGGTGTATAGGTAGGTAGTACCCACACACCCACTTTCCGCTAGAGAAATATTACGTACCAACGTGACAGATGGCGAGTCCATCGCCTTTACTCAAACACGACTATACATATCTACGCCTTTGAATTGCCTCTCAAACGTATGCAGGTTTCCTCTCGATGTTTTCCTTTACCGTATATCTCGTGGCGTGACTAATCACAGTACTTAATTTCAGAATAACTCATAGGTACAGTCGGGATTCGAACTTGTGATCTTTGTGTCACTGGCAACTACTCGAACCACTTGGCACCACGGCTCTAGAAAGTAGGTATGGAACTGAGTAGACCATCAAAAGAAGTATCGGCGTCAGCGCCTCCCGGTCAGGAATAACGAGATGACTCGTGTTGTCTAGACCGGGCGAGTAAGAATCTTGTATCACTCGACTGGTCTCTTCAGGATAGTCAATCAGCTTTTAAATGTTGCTCCATCAAAAAAGGATCCATCTATTTTTACTTTTGAAACTGCCTTAATCAGCCGTGTACGTGAAACATGCGGATATGAGCCAGTTCACTGACCGTTAAGTACTGACTGACGACCTTTTGGAGTCGTCTTCACTAAATGTCAGCCGATTGAGTAATTATTTAAGCGCAAGCGAAACTGCTAACAAAAGTAGATACCCAAGTCGTAACTCGTCAAGTCATATAACATATTTATTATATCGTGATTGTGTTAAATTGTTAATTATATATTTTTTGCAGAAATAGAAAGTCATGAATACGTAAAGTTGAAAGTAATTCTTGTATTTTTTGACAGTTTGGTTTGTTTGGCAATTATGCCATGTATTCACATCAGCAGTGTGTGAATGAAAACGAAGTTTGACCGCTGGCGATCTACTAGGATCAACATGGTTTGATGTTAGCACAGATCAAAGTATCTACAATTGTGCAATAGTAAACAAGTCTCTATGAATAAGTATCAATACCACTAAGTTCAAGAGGACTTCTCCAATTTAAAGTTTGCTACTTAGCTTTTATCGTTGCTTTAGCTGGTCATATTAATGTACAGCGTCTAACAGCCTTGATACTTTATAAATTATCTAACAATCATTATTTATTATATTATTAATATAACCTTGGAATTGTCATTGAATACGTAAAATGTATTGTGTGTATGATTAATGTGTGTGTTTGATATTTTTATTCCCTTTCTAGGGTATTTTTTTTATGGTTCGTTGGTATAATAAGTTGGTATTGGTTGGTATAATAAGTAAATTTATAATAACAGAAAGTGTTAGAGAGCTCTAAGCGGTACGTAAATGGAAATTCACGTATTTTTAACAGGTACGAGTACCTACACATAATTTCTTGAAGAGGTCTCGCGTCGTCAAACGAGACCTGCCTTGGCAGGCGGGGTGGAACATTTATCTCGATCAGAGAATCAGCATTGCTATCCAGCGTGGCAATGCTGTTAGTCTTCTTGGCACTTTGCCGCGGGATACTGAAATATTTTATTTGTAGGTAGTTAGTTATACATCTGTCTTAAATACCCTTAATTGTGTTATTGTAAATAAAATTCATTCAGTAATATTTGGCCGTTATGTAAAATTGGAATTCTATGCGAGATTTTCTACTAATTTTCATTCATCATTAAAGAAATTCTGAAAAATGTTTGTCATTACCGGGAGTCGATTCTCGACCTTTGCAACCATAGTTTTAGGCTTGACCTCTAATTGAACCGGCTCATGTTTGTTGATTATTTTCATGTTTTTGTCATTAAAATGAAATCAAATATGAACTAGCTCTGAGATTGACAGTGTTGCGATATAAATCAATATAAATGTTTTATTTGTAAAAAAAATCGTCTAGAATACAAAGTTCACGGTTAAAAAATAATAGCTATGAATGAATGAATGAATAAAAAGCAGGTTTGACTTGCCAATAAGGCAATTAATGAGTTTTCATTAGTAAATATTCATATTAAGAACTAGCAATGGAAATTATTAAGTTTGCCTCTTAAAATGGAACATTCGAATTCATCAAATCAATTTTAGTGTCATTTTTTATTTGAAATGAACATGCAATATTTGCTTAATATCATATACCGGGGTGAGGCTGTAAGCCTTCTTGGTACCTATCCATGTGACAGGGATCTAGGACCTTTAGGTATAATATTTTGAAGCATGTATAGTGTAAATAATTTTTTTTAAGCCTTCCTACAAGTGTCTACTGAAGGGGTAGGCAAAATCACCCTCTTGTCAGCCTCTGTTTATCTGTCATATATAAGGTGCCACCAGATAGCAAGACCTTTGCCGTTCCTCAAGCGTATGTCAAGATGTCAATATCCAAATTTGTGAATTATTTATCTATGGCTTTTTGTCATAGATACAAAATTTGTTGCTGGATATTTATTTATTTGCGATAGATGGCGTTTCTCTTTGAATCAATTACCAGACATGATTGAATGATTTCATAGGGTGTTTTCTTTTACATTTAAAATCGCATTTTGTATAAATCATTATACTAACGTGCAGGAAAACTCATTAGACGGATAAACTTGTATCTAAACTATAAAATGTTATTATGCCAATAATTCATGATCCATTACCTCCCGTATTGTTCAGAATGTATAAAATAACCGTTCGTATTTGCTCTTTACTGTATGTGTATCCGGGTATTTTATAAGATGAATTTCGAAGAAGTGTTTCAGTTATTACGCAATCTCAGTTATATAATATTTTAATTAAATATGAGTTTACCAAATCTCTATTATAATTAACTTGATTAAAAATAATATTAAAAAAAAACATATTATGAACAGTATTTTAAATAGGCATCTGAAAATCAAGCTGACAAGTTTTAACTCTGGCGATCAGTACATACACTTTAAAAAAAAGGCAAATGCATCGAGTCCAAACTTGCATACCTTTGAGAATTAAAACAATGACGTATGTACCATCATTTACGTTCATAAATACATACATATCATCAGAATAAAGGGCCAGTTACCTTTAGACATAGTCTCTCGCCGCTTTCTTGACTCTTCACGTTCCCGAGTATACGATCAGTCGGTTACTTTGACGTTTAAGATATATCTCCACTGTGTATATCTCTGCCTACTCTTCCGAGTTTTTTTTTATTAAGGTGTTAAGTCATAATATATTTTCCTTTGCCTTTTTTGTTTTTCCGAACGGTTACCGTTAGCGGATATTCTTTTGTAATAAGTCACACTTATACGGCATAGATGAGTTTCTATAAGTATTAGCATGATATGGTGGCGAGTCTGTCCCCATACAGGTACCGTTATAAGATGTGAGGACATTACGTATTTGTATTAACCGTTGCGTGTATTTGTAGAATTATTCGCTTTTACAATGAAAACATGATCATTAACCTAATCGCGTTATGGTCAATGGTTTTTTTTATGTTTAGTAATGTCGATCTAGTTTCTAATCGAAGCAGTTTATATGTTTTAACGTTCAATAAATTTCATTATATAATTACTAGCTATATGCGTTTTGCGATGTTACTCGTATTTTTAACAGCGATAGCTTTGATTTCACGGAAATAGTGATTTTGAGACAAAGGATGATGTATCATGATCAGGTGAATATCACTGTGTGATAATCAATGTTAGGGGTCTTCTATCCCATAATGTTTTAGCAACCTTTAATTTCCCATGCTCCTGTTGATACGTGCTGATTTGGACTAATCCTTTCCTTTATTCCTACCCAAAATTATGTATTTCAATGTCATATTCAACAAACGTAGTCCTTATCGACGATTCTTGGACGACATTTTAAGCTATCTCGAGTCCAATTTTAATCCTAATCCAGTGTGTGGCTGCGATGTGAATAATAAATCAAGAATGCGTTAGTATCCTCGAAGGGGTAGGCAGAGGTGTATAATAGGTAGTATCTACTCACGCACCCACTTTCCGCCAGAGTTTTTAGGTGCCAACGTGACAGATGGCGAGTCCATCACCTCAGATGTATGCAGTTTCCTCTCGATGTTTTCCATCACCGTAAAACTTGTAGTGTGACTAATCACTGTTCTTAAGTTCAGCAAAACTCATTAGTACAGTCGGGTATCGAACTTGTGATTTTAGTGCAGCGCAGTTAACTAATCGAAACACTCAGCCACCACGGCAATTCTTTAGTAATAATACAAACATACAAACACACAAACGTTCTCACTTATTTGAAAGATGTAGGTATGACGACATGATCGCAGCCACGGCTGCCAACAGCATTATAACTCATTCAATGATGGCGGATGTTTTGTCAACATCGGGAAATTTAATCTAGTTTCTAGGTTGAGAATTTTGATGGTGTGTATATTTGGAGCTTGTTGAAGCTTTGGATTTGTATACCAAAGCCGTGGTTGTAAGTTATTGATGTGAATTTTTTTTAATTGTGACATCGGTTTATCCTATTGTCGTATGTTCCTTTCTATGTTACGTTCAAGCATCGCTGTGACTTTTATTCAGAGAGGTAGATGGAGGGCGGAAAAGTCCACTTTGAAAGAACTACGTGAGCTACAGTATCAACAAAATATTAACATCATTGTAGCCAAGTCATGGCCAGGGTTTCACGAGTAGTTTGAGAAAATTTGACAGAGTGAGATACCTTCTGTGACCTACGCACGTACGTACTTTAGAGTAGAAATACTTGTTATACATACGTGTATTATATCCTACTAACATTATAAATGCGAAAGTTTGTGCGTATGTTCTTTATTCGAGTCAGATTTAGAATCTATACTTGTGCTTGCTTAACGGACATGGACTCGCCATCTGTCACGTTGGCACTTAAAATGTATATATCCGGTAGAAAGTGGGTGTATACACTTTTGACTACCCCTTCAGGGACCCTTGTTACCGCACCCCAGTAACCGCTGTTATCCCGGTCATCAGTATCTCATTTTTATCGCGAGACCGTCGCGTTAGATCGTCAGCTATGTTTGTAAAATATACACATTTGCTATTAAATTTGTGGAAGGAAATAAGAACGGAAATATTAAGTTCTGCGCAGGCGTCGGTGATTCATGAATATTAAGCAACCGAAGTACCGTTCGATATTCCTCCGTATAGTAATGAATCAATTTGGTATACTCACAAATTGTTGTTGCTAAGGAAGTGCGCTAGTATAAGCGACCAGATACTTTAGTAAAGGTTCTACTGGTGAACATGTTCCTATAGATCGCCTTTTAGGTAAAGAAAAACTTGAATAACCAAATAGAAAAAAATACTTTCATAATCCCACATGTCAACTCTCCGCTGCTCACTTCAGATCTTATATGAAGGATTTCACGACAGCCTATTTCTGTAATGCTATTGTATTATATATGTAGTATACATAAGCGTCATCCAGGATCCAGATGCTGTAGGGTTCGAGGGTGAAGCCTATAGAGTATCAGCCCTTAAGTATATCATAGAATACATATGTATTAAAAAAAAGTATAACTTTATACGGGAGTTATCAATCGCTGTTTGTTTCTAGAGTGCCTATAAATTAGAGAATCGCATAGGCAGCCATAAAAAGATAGGCTAACGTATACATTTAAGTATAGTTCATTATTGTATACTCTCATCGTCATAACAAAGGTATTTCAAAACATTATGAGAAGCGCTGTCTGTCTATTGTAGTAAATGTTGCGAAAAGGATGTCAAAAGGTATGATATTTTAATTCATTATGACATTAGCAAAGTTTTTGTCACGAGTTTGCGGTCCTTCCGCATAGTGTGCGTTGCTTGCGCCGACAGCTATGACAAAATACAAGAATGTTTCAATACACAAATTGAATATGGTTTTTATTCATAAGGGATGTATTAAAACGCCCTATGTTCGCCGGATATATGGCGAGTCCATCGACTTTCACTAGTACAACTGTTCAAAGGTAGGAATGTCTTCGAATGTCAACTTAAATGTATGCAGGTTCGCTCACGATGCTTTTCTTCATCGTCAACGACATATTTAATCACATCGTAGTCCTGAGGATATAAGAACGAACTCGCAAATTGAGTGACAAGGCAACAAAAATCAACGTCTTGTTTGTATGCTACATACAAAACGGCAAATGTGCCCTGAGCTCCTGGACTCTTCAAATTCTTTTTGAATTTCCTAAAGTCTTTTAATATATCACACACTAAATACTCTAAATAATTAAAACATGAATTGTAGAGTACACTGTTTCAATTAGAGTAATGGCAAATATTTATATTGCATACAAAATTAATTAAGAATTTTAATACTGCCATTAACATACGGATCTTCAAATTCTTGGTATAAATACGTTTATATTATTGCGTATTGTGTAACAAATGCCTAGTTATATCATTTAACTTCGGTAATTAGAAGTTTTATAGCTAATGGGGTGTTCATAATACTGTGACGTAATGTTGATGCTGCGGCTCAAAGATTACTTCCTTCCTTTTGTTGTATTTAAAATACATCTTAGAAATACTACATACATACATATCATCGAACTGAGTCCCTTACAAAGGTAGGTAGGGTCGAATGAGCCAGTTAGCTCTAGACTTAGGGAACCATAATCATACATACATAAAATATACCTAACAGTTCTTTAAGAGATTGTCGTAGAGTCACCAGCCCATGAGTGATATCCCAGTTGTTGAAATATAGGCGGTGATAACCGCTTACCATTGGGCAGTCAGAGTAATTTTTGCCGTAGGCACAGTCTCGAACGATCAGTCAGTAAACACTCTTACGTTATACAATCAGTTAAACACACAGGGAAGCAAAATCTCTCTTCAGACATAGTAGTTCCAAGTCACTAGTGAGCATGGAATCGTCGGCACTGCGTTTCTGCACGGCTTAAAAATGGCAGCTGTACTCTACATGAAGTAAAACTTGGAATACGTACTTAGTTGCCATCTTTTTACTGTTGAGAAGAATTTTTTCACCATGTTGAGCATGTCGAGTTTTCGGAAGCCAGTTCGAAATTTTCTTCCAAATTATGTTCTTTCCTCCAATTGGTGTCCTGGCAACACCATGGGTACCGCTCGCGCGCTGACGATCCTGATTAAATCGTTTCACACCCTTCTTAAAGAAATCCATGCTGTACTCAAGGAAAAAACACAACGGGAAGTTGATTCCATAGCCTGAGCGTTTGCGGGAAGAAACTCCTTTGAAACCGGTGCGAGTCTTTGACAATGTCGATGCCCACAATAACGTTCTGGGTTTTGGAAGCTGCTGTAGCGAGTAGGGTTGTCTTATCAAATACATTTGACACCAAACATTATTTAATAATTATGGTAGTAGCACCTTATTATGTTAGTGTGCACCGCTTTCTTGTGGTAGATATCCCAAGAGACATCCCCTTATGCTTAGAGTCTGGATGGTGTAAGGTCACTATCAGCATACGTTTCGCTTAAAAACTGATACGAAGTAATTATTAATATGACAATTGAAACCTTGATAATACTAAGTACTTTAATGTTCTTAACGTTGTTAATAGGTACTCAGTTTTCAATTATGAGAATTTTGTCACCTTCTCACTTTACCATTCAATGTTGTGTCCGTGATAATGCGTTTACGTCAAAGGATGTATTTCCGTTCTGCCTTCCGTATAATAAGAATATAAATAATATAATAATATATCTTCAAGCCTTCCCACAAGGGTATCCGAAAGGGTAGGCAGAGGTGTTTAGATAGTTATACGGCGGAATGTAAGTGTGTACCTACATTCCGCCGTATAACTGTATATATTTTAGGTGCCAACGTGACAGATGGCGAGTTCATCGCCTTTACTCAAGCACGAATACATACGCCTTTGAATTGCTTCTCAGACGTATGCAGGTTTCCTCTCGATGTTTTCCTTCATCGTAAAGCTCGTGGTGTGACCAATCACTGTAAATAAGTTCAGAAAAAACTCATTGGTACAGTCGGGATTCGAACTTGCGATCTTTGTGTCGCAGGCAACTACTCGAACCACTCGGCCACCACAGCACATAATAAGAATATTCATGGAAAAAATTACCTTCAAACCCAGACCAGAAGATTCAGAAAGGGAATGCAATGAGCTTTTGTTACCAGCGTGCATGTATTAAAATATTCGAACATATCTCGCTCAGAGAATCAGCATTGCTATCCAGCGTGGCAATGCTGCTAGTCTTCTTGGCACGTTGCCTCGGGATACCGATTTGGGACAAATATTTTATCTGTAAGTAGTTAGTTTCAACTGTTCTTTGTAAATATTATTAATTGTTGATAAATTTGTATGAAATTCATCGTTATGCAATTATTCATTGTTACAGTCGGGATTCGAACTTGTAATATTTGTGTCTCAGGCAACTACTCAAACAACTCGGTCACCACGGCTTTTTAGTAATATTTAGTTACAATACTTCACTTGCATGTATTCACATACATACAATGCATTTATTTTCAGAACATACAAACATATTTCCCACACATCACTATCATATGCAATATTTACCTCAAGGTTTCATCACGAAGGGTCATCGATCATCTAATGTGCCGTGACTCATCTCGCGAAACACTTTCGCTATCGACGCAAGAACAGACGAGAATTCTCTCTACGATGCTACGACGATGATACGATTATTCGATACTGAATCGAAGTAAAAAAACTGCTTGACATTGATATAGAGTGGAAAGAACGCAGGAAACCGTATAAAAATCGGTTTAATATTTCTCAGTCGTTTTGTTTTGTACCTTTGGTAGTGGTAATACACGTTTCACTGAGGTCTTTTAAATTCAATTTAGTACAGGTAAACAGGAAATGATTGAAAAATTAATAAAAATACATTAAATTCAAGTTATTCCGGTACCAAATCAAAATTAATAACAATAACCATCTGTGGAATTATATAAAGTGTACGTGTTGACAGATCAACATATATATGTATATATAAATATGTAATAAAATGTTTTATTACTCCTGAGATATAGAACCAGCGGCTGATTTATATAAAGTAAATGATTTATATTTGCGGACACGAAACTAACTTGAAACCATCAAATGTTGAGTAAAATAAATACACATGTGATTAGTTTTATTTGCTTAATTCAAGGACTCTCGCTATTCATGTAAAACTATAATGCAGATCACTCACGAAAATGCTAATTCGTGTCATTATTAATGTCATAAGATTACGGATGAATATGTATAGGCCTAGACCTACTTGTCTGATATATTGCGAGTACAATAGCCATAATTACACATGTAAAAATGTTTTAATCTTATCTACAATATTCATAGGCGAAAACTTTCATATACGTTTAGTTAAAGTTTACAATAAGTACAGCAATTTTATCAATTTGTATCTTCTTACATTCTAAATGATTAGAGGATATAAATTTTAGTGGATTTAAGTAAAGAAGAGTTGTTTAGAACAATAAAACAGTAGTTTGTTTATAGCCGGGTAATCATCCACCGGGGAGGCGTACGAGGCTTGCGCGGGCGCGGCGCCGCTTTTCACCGTGCGGCCGCGCTCCTCAACCCGGTATAAAAACCTCCGTCACCCATTCACCCGCTCGCAGTGTGTGATCGAACGTTATAGTGTCCACTACCGTGCAAGGACTTACAGTTTCAAACATGAATTCAAGGTGTTTAATAGTGTTAGCAGCCGCCTTCGGCGTAGGTACGTACCAACACATACACTTAGGGCACGGCGGCTATCAGTGCTCAGCGTGCATACTTCATATGTGGCTCGTTTCTATACGACGCTCAAAATACCTTCCATTGATTCGAGAGCAATCGAAGTGTGATATTCATTTCCACACAATTGCAACTTAGCCGGCAATAGTGTCGGATACAATGCAACCAGCCGATGGCGTGGTGTAATTGTTGGCCTCGTCACACGACGCCGGCGTTGATCTTCTTGCTTGGAGATTGATCTAGATTTTTCGATGTTCAATGATAGCCGCCTGCCCTTTATATATCTAAGTTTGTTTCTTCTAGCTTTTTTAAGTCAACGACCCATATTTTAAATGTTATCTTGAACGTTAAGTCATGTGTGAAAGTTGTATGTACTCAACTTCCTCAAGTATTGCTGACTACAGTTGCATACAAATGTTTGATTAAGTCCAGCTCAATAGGTATATGTTGATTGGAAATAATGGCCCTTCGAAAGCTTTGATGGAGGTATTGGGTTTTCCAGCTACGAAGATATTGCATAGAAGTAAAATTTTCGGTCTTATTATACAACACATAAAAAAATACAAAGTAACGATTATAGTTAGAAAATATGTGTTAAAAATATCACATTACGTACTACGGTATATATTCTGTGATGCAATTAATGCAAAACATCTTATTTTAAATTCTTGCCTACGGCCTCTTTATTATGCAACAGCGGTCCGGTATTTGCATTGCAACGCTGACGTTGTGATAAATACTGACGTAGTAGGTATATTTGTTTCTTGATATTTCAAAGCTCTCTATAAAGACACCGAAGACACTGGAAAGTTGTCAATTGACTGATTATTATAATTAATATGTATATTAGTATGTAATACCTTATATTATATATTGTACTGGCAGTGCTCCACATAAAAAAATATCCGCGATCATCCGCGTAAAAAAATTATTTAATTGGTATTTTTTTTCCTTATTCCAGAAAAAAACTGTAATAAATATCTTATGTGTTATTCCAGCTATGATAAATAAATAAATAATACCTGGGAAAATTCCACACAAATTGACCTAGTCCCAAATTAAGCAAAGCTTGTGTTATGGTAACTAGACAACGATATAGTTACTTATATAGATAGATATATACTTAAATACATAGGACATCCAAGACTAAGGTACAAATATTCGTGTTCATCACACAAATATCTGCCCTCAGCGGGATTCGAACCCGCGACCTCAAGTTTCGCAGTCAGGAGCTCTAACTAAACGACCGTCTGATCTAGTGGAGATCAGACGGTCGTTTAGTTAGACGACTTTACGTCGACGTCGATGGTCGGTCGTATGTAGTCTCCATACAAATAGATATCGATCTATTTGTATGGATAAGAGACACATTTTACCCACAAACTCGCATTTATAATATTAGTAGGATCTAAGTAGTTGCCAGCGACACAAAGATCGCCAGTTTGAATGCCGACTGTACCAATGAGTTTTTCTGAAGTACAGTGATTGGTCACACCACGAGCTTTACGGCGAAAGAATAAATTGAGAGGAAACCTGCATACGCCTGAGAAGCAATTCAAAGGGGTATAGTCTAGTCGTGCTTGAGTAACAGCGATGGACTCGCCATCTGTCACGTTGGCACCTAAAATATATCTCTAGTGGAAGTAGTGGTGTGTGGGTTTACCTCTGCGTACTCCTTCGGGGACCCCTATGGGAAGGTGTGAGGATATATATATCATTTATATATTTATTTATAGAGGAATTACCAAAACGAGTTGGCAATAATGTTATAAAAAAAATCGGGAGTCGTATATTAATTGATGCATATTACCCCCTTGGTTACATTTGTAGAATTACAAGGAAAAACAATTGAATACGTTTTTTTAAATTAAATGTATAAAATCTGTAGGAAGTATAAACGTAATATAAAGTAAGTATAAGTCGTCAGTTTACCTACGAAAAGTTTCCGTTCGACCAACTTGCTAGCCTTAGAAAGCTGTTTATGGCATTGGTACAATCAGTTTTATTGCGCACGTGCATTTTCTACTTTAATTAATTATCATTTAGCTGCAATAATATTTCGATTCGTATCAAATCAGTCTTTATATGATGATATGAAGTTCACAAAAACCATTGGTGCAGGCCAAAGCTTGAACTCGGAATCTTTACACTACGGGTGAAAAATACTACCAATTCTATTCGATATATTTGACACAGACAAGCTTATGTCAAAATAACCTCTAAAATAGGTAGGTACCTATACCCGGAAGAGATGTAAAATAAAACTAAAATCGTTTGAACCAGCCTTAAAGCTACGAAGGATGTTCTGTTTTCACTCAGTTGTTAGTTAAGCGTTAGGCGTATTCACAATTGTTTAGAATTTCTTACACGTACCCAGTTCTCACGACCGTCGCTTGCGTAAAAGCCAATAATTTGTGCTGTTTGAAAAAGCCTATGAATTGTATACGTAATGTAGGTAACATTACACGATGTAGTAATATATTTGATAATAATTTGCATGGGATTTATTTTGTCACATCCCGTCCAGTAGTTTCTGTAGACTGTAAACGGTTTTAACATCATACATAATCAATCAAATCAAAATCAAAATCTTTTTATTTCACATAGGCCCAGGTGGGCACTTATAAAACGTCGAAAAAGAAGCACGGTTCGGGTTGGTCGCTTCCATGGAGAAGAACCGGCAAGAAACTCCATGGTTACTCTTTTCAAATCATTAGGCATATACAATAACACAAGAGTTACAGATGAATTATTCACATTCATTCTTAAATTGTCTTATTCTGTTTTTACCAAGCAAACCCGCTCTTCCGCACGATCTTACTAATTTGAGGTAAATTAATTTTGCTACATATCACGCCGAGTTTCTCAAGGGGTTGACGTTTTACTCCCTGTAAAGCACAAGTCAGTCTAAAGACAAAACCTCTTTGCTTGAACCACAATCATCAGTCTGGTCATACATGTTCGATGTGTATGTTATTTTGTATATTCTATTGACTTAAGATTTTTACAATCTTTCGATACGTACAAATTCTATCTATAGATTTCTGCGTTTTAATAAAAAATAAGATTATGTCTGTGTATATAAAACACATCAGTAAATAACTCAATACGATAATAATGTCGCTTTGAGAACACGCGATCAAATATTAAATATGTAGATACGTGAAGATATCCAATTATCTTGCACTGCGATGCGTGCGCGAATTTCACGAGAATGAGAAAACGTGAAATGGCGCTTGCTTGAGTGCGCACTGAAGTGCAATGATGTACCTTTAAAAAACAAATGCATCCATAAACTGGACTGATATTGTACTTGCGTGTTACTGGAGGGAATAAGAGTTAGACCTCTTAAGAGAGTATAAGTGAGAAAATATCGAACGTTATTTTTGACGATTAGTTGACGCCCGACGACGACTTCTGAAGCTTTCACTATCGGTGATGATGTATGAAAACTGATGAAAAAGGATGAAGTTCCGTTATTCTCATATTGAGCTTTAAAAAAACATGTATACACAATCAGAGCTACACGTCATTTTATTAAAACTTATGAATGATATTCACTGCATTATATAATACTATCTTAATATGTATATATAAATCACGTGTCACGTTGTTTGTCCGCTATAGACTCCGAAACTACTGAACCGATTTCAATCAAATTTGCACACCGTGTGCAGTTTGATCCAACTTAAAAGATAGGATAGCTTACATCACAATTGGACCCGATAGGTGGCGCTGCGATCTTGTTTCAGGAAGTTTTACTTTTTCACCCGGACGAAGCAGGGCGGGACAGCTAGTATATTATATAACACGTAGATTTCTTATAAAACAATAAATATATGCGTAAATTCACTCGCCAACAAAAACGTAATTACAATAAGTAATTAGATAATTGCGCAACTCTCACCAGTTCTTAATTATCCGGATCATTTGTGGATCTATTTTACACGCAAAGCATTTAGCTACGAGTTAATTATGACTGTTATTAATATAAACGATTTATAATTGTTCACCGTGTAATTCTAGGCGTGGATTATTCGTTTTTGATTTAACTGGTTTTCACTTATGATTCATCGCTCAACATGTATACATTATAGTATTAATGAAAGATAAACAATTAGGTGTTATTTTATATGATAAAACTTTTCCTTACGGCTTCCTTTTTTAAATGAAATACGGTGTACAAACACAAAAATCTTATTAATAATTTTAAAATGCAAGCAATACCTAGTATATTTTTAAACAAATTTACCTAATCCCAAACTAAGTTAAGTTTGCACGTTGTGAACTTGATAACGATGTATATGTATATGAAATATTATATACAGAATCATACATTCATAACAATATCTTAAGCCCCCAATGATTAAACTGGCGACCTTAAACTGGTAAGGATTGTCCACTTGATCGTTGCTCTTGTACAATCTCTTATTCCCCCTAGGTATCAAGTTACATAAATAAATAACGGAACCTTGTGAGTGAGAGGCATAAAGGTCAAGCTCCGGAAGCTCATTGCTAATGATTAGTGACCACAATACACCGGAAGTGTTCTCAAGCTAATATCGCTATTTAACAATGATATCTTACTTTTAATGAAAACAATAGACGACCTAAGTATTCCCATCCTCTAAAGTTTCAAGTTTTTTCAATCAATTAAATATAAATGATAATAATAATAATATATCCTCACGCCTTCCCACAAGGGTCCCCAATAAATGATAAACGTATAATATTAATTCAAACATGATTGCATACCTCTTTATTTACACACATTACAAAACGACTGCTGAAATTCTCTATTTCTTCATTAGTAGTATGATTTAATGGACATTTACTCCCTTTCTCTGTCCTATCACGACTAAGCATCTGAACAGATCTTGACGAAATTCGATAAGAAAATTGTCGAAATCTTGAAAAACAGCCTCTGATTATTTATCCGTTTGGAGCACGTCAATGTAATTTAACCGAAGCCGGAAAGATATAGCAAAGGAAGAAAGCAGCAAGTAACAGCATAAAGATGAATATTCTTATTGCAAACTGTCTTAAACTATATAAGAATCGACGCAGTATGCGGGATTTGGCCTTGAAAACTGTCCTTACCTTGATGCAATTACTACTTACAGACCCAACTACATCGCTTCCTTAACAGGATAAAGTGTAAGTAGTAGGGTTGTAGAGTAGAAGTAGTAACCATTCCTCTTACGCATCACTTTACCCTTTAACATTTTCTTGCTCTGACAATAAAAAGTAATGGCGTATTAATAAAGCTTATTTATGTATCGTGTTGCATAGCTATAGCTAGTTTGTAGGTAGCTTGCATCGGGTGACTGTCTGTCCTTCGACCGTTGACGTTATTAATAGATACCTTTCAGACCTCCGTGCTATTATTTTCCGATTCGAGTACATCCTTTACCATAGAGATATATGAATACCACTAAGCGCTTATATATTGACGAAACATACAACGGACTCTAATGGGAATCAAAATAATTCGCAAATGAATGAACTTATATATCCTCACGCCTTCCCACAAGGGTCCCCGAAGGGGTAGGCAGTGGTGTATAGGTATTACCCACACACCCACTTTCTGCCAGAGATATATTTTAGCTGCAAACGTGATAGATGAGCAGTCCATCGCCGTTACTCAAGCACGACTACACATACGCCTTTGAAATCCTTTCTTAGACGTATACAGGTTTCCTCTCGATATTTACCATCGCCATAAAGTTCGTTGTGTGACTAATCACTGTGCTTAAATTCGGAAAACCTCATTGGTACAGTCGGGATTCGATCTTGTGTTATTTGTGTCGCAAGAAACGACTCGAACCAAGCGGCCACCGCGGCTTATAAATTACAACAGTAAAACTCATTCTTTATTTTATCTCTGCAGTTACACATATGTTATCACCAATACTATGGTACGAAAGCTGGTTAAAATCATTACTCTCATTAGGTAGAACCTCGTCTATACAAATAAAAATAGCAGTGTCTGTTTGTAATATTATAATAACCGCGTTTTACTAACTGCATATGGAAGTATACACAGTACATATACCAAAATATCATTGTTTAAAATGTTTGTCTGTCTGTCTGTCTGTTTGTTTCGGCTAATCTCTGAAACGGCTGGACCTATTTTTACGGGACTTTCACTAGCAGATATATGGTGTAAAAAGGAGTAATTTAGGCTACTTTTATTTTAAAAACAGTTTTTTTTAATTCCACGCGGACGTAGTCGCGGGCACAGCTAGTTTAGACATAAAAACCGCCTCCGAACTTTCACCATCTGTGTGTACCTCGACAATGGACGTTATCTAATGCCGTCGAATGTTACGTCAGGCCGTTCACGTGTCAGTGGTAATCATTTCTTTAAGATCACAATTAAACATTTTTTGGGCACAATGACGCGGCAGTTTAGATTTTATGCCTTCCCGGTAGAGTATAAAATACTGTGTAGAGATGAAGTGATTGTACGGTAATCTCATAATTGTTATCTATGTATTCTCTCTGTTGTTAAGTTCTTGTATAACTGTATTATTATTTCTAATATATTCAAACATCACAATACGTAGTATAATATAAGCAACTATTTTCACGTTAGAATATATTTTATAAAAAATTTAATACATACCCACAACTCAACACGCTTAGTCACTAGCTAGCCTAAGTGGAGAGCTCACACCTCTCTTTCGCCTCGTCCATGTTCATTACTCCCAGTATAAACAGGCGTCTGTTGTGAATACTCTCCTATCCTTTAGCTTAGATAATATATTTAAAAACTATATATAATAATAATAATATATCCTCACGCCTTCCTACAAGGGTCCCCGAAGGGGTAGGCAGAGGTATATAGGTAATACCCATACACCCACTTTCCGCCAGAGGTAATATTAGGTGCCAACGTGACAGATGGCGATTCCATCGCCGTTACTCAAGCACGACTATACATACGCCTTTGAATTGCTTCTCAGACGTATGCAGGTTTCCTCTCGATGTTTTCCTTCACCGTAAAGTTCGCTCACTATATATAGAAGATCAATTATTCCTTTCCTGCAATTCGAAGTATTTAATATGTAATAATATATCTTCACGTCTTCCCAAAAGGGTCCTTGAAAGGGTGGGCAGAAGTGTATAGGTACCCACACACCCACTTTCCACCATATATATAATGTAGCTGCCAACGTGACATATATACAAGCACGCCCACCCGTCTTTGAATTTCTCCTCGAACGTATGCAGAATTAAGTAAGAAGTAAATTCAGAAAAAAATATTGGTACAGTCGGTTGGACTTGTAATCTTTCTGTTGCACGCAATATTAAATATTCCTAATTTAAGTATGAAACATTAAAACAATGACTCTGTGCAAATAGCTTTTAATACTATGTATTCTGATGATGAGAGGTCGTGACGTCTTGCTCAACGAGGCGAACATCAATGAAACTGAAAGTCACTCCAAACTCAACCCAATAGTTAGCGCCCACGGCCGAGATCTCTCTGTAGGTCAGAAGTGCTTTCACCGAATTACTTAATAGCTATTGACCTTTATTGGATAATGTTTATGTAACTCATATATGTGTGTTCCAAATTTGAACATTAGCTTTTTTTTTTGGTACTATAATTATTGATTCATGAGAAACTATTGTTAAAGATAATTGCATAAAGGATGTATTAAAAAGAATATAATCGGCGACGAACACGCGATCTGTCATGTTGGCACATATATAACTGCTTCAAAATGTGGCTTTTATTTTACACCTATGTTTATTAATTCAGGGGCTCTTTTGGGAACATTTTTGGGAACACAACTTTTTTTTTTTTTTTTGATTTCTAAAAAGAAACTCGTAATTTATATAATATTGTAGGCTAACCCGGAATCACTTAGACGAGTGTGTGTGAGCGCGAGATATTTCTCTTTTTGTAACTTAATAGTACGAGAGAGAACTTAAGGACTGGGCACATGATAAACATTACCTAATACGTTATGACAGCGTTCAGTAAGCAAATCGATAATTATGTCACCGGGCCACAGTGCTGTGGTGTCAGTCTACCGACGTTACGCAACTCACGGATGGCTGCGCACACGCGGTCTCGTGTGACATTAATTTGCCTTGAGAACTGTGATCAGATTAATGTACATAAGGGTGGAAATACAATGTACGCCATAGTACGCAATATCTACTGTGACCACAGCATACTTACTATACCTCCTTTACCTTTACCTTTACTATTAACATGCCCAGGAATACTACCTTACAACACAGGATTACCTCAAGGAATATAAAGGAACTGGTGACCCCGACGTGATTTGAACACGCAACATTCTGATGGCTTCAAAATAAACATAATCAAATAAAAAGGCTAGTTTGAAACTTCGTAAAGTACTTAAAATGGAAAGCTGACAGAAATATTAGGAAGTTAATTAATAATACTATTTGCAATTTGTTTTTCCTTACGTATCATCATGTCGAGTCCCTTAGGAGGTAGGCAGAGAGAGTTGAGAGCCAGTTCAATAAGAGAACGAACCATTAACGAGGTCAGTTAAGTTATAAATACGTTTAGCTTAGCTAAGTATGTCCAACATGCGTTTAACTTACGAAACTTATCTCGTTTGAAAAAGTTGTACGAGTAGCAATGTTTTTTTCTGCTGTAACTATGCTGTATCAATAATTCATACATTGACACCAAGAGTACGTGTAAATATGTTGACATTTTTATTTTGTCATTATATAACATATATGTGTGTTTTACTTTGTTATACTCTAAATTAACACATACAGTAAAAGTATCCCTAGCTACTATTTTTTTTACAGCAATTAACAGTATTTAAAAAAATCTACCTACTAGAGATAAAATATTTGATCCAAATTGGTCTAACGTGCCAAGAAGACTAGCAGCATTGCCACGCTGGGTAGCAATGCTGATTCTCTGAGCGAGATGAATATATATTTTTTATTAAAGTTTAGTTTATTTATTATTATTTTTAATCGACAGTATAAGTTTAGGGCATAGAAAAGAGACAACGAAGCCCTCACGTTGAACCCTCTTTGACCCTCACGTTGCAAGCTATCATATAAAAATTTAATTAAAAAAATATAATTATATTTAAAGCAATTTTCCTCTATAGAGTTCAATTGGCTGTCCATCAGGCAGGCAGCATTCTTATTGGCTTCAAATCTGAAGTATATACATTTTTCCAAGACCTGAATTTTGTATTGAAATGAGGTGCATACCTAAACAAAAGTCACGTTTCTCAATTTTGTACTGATACCGAAGCTTATACCTAAACTTCTGTACTAAATTTATGTGTACAACCAGCATGCCTTGCCAAGAATGCAAGGCATTTAGAAACGGTGGTTCACCTCGATTACCGTTTGATTTAAATAAGAAAGGTTGTTCAATCCAGATGAACTTTACGAGCTTTGACAAGGATGTATATTAGCAATTCAATACATACATGATAGCAAATTAATCTAATGGTATTGTATAGATTACCACAATGAACCGTGATGGCCGTGTCATTTAAGCAGTCGCCTGCAAGAACAAGATTGCAGGTTCGAAGTTAAACAGCCTGTTTGTTTGTGTAGGGATTCATCACGTTTAAAGAGCTTAAAGAAAATATCATGTGAAATTCAAGAAGAAATTCAAATACGTTCGATAATCGTGCTTATGAAACGGAGACGGACTCTCCATCTCATGCACCTAAAGATAATGAATGAATCTCGTAAAGATAGCGTACCTCTGCCTATCTCTGTGGAAAAGCAAAAAGATTGAAAAAAAAACCTTTTCAAAACATAATCGCATCGCGTCTCATAATTCAAGAGCAATTTATAACTCGCTTTAAATTTGCGTCACATATAGCTTTGCAAATTTGGTTAATTAGTCCTAAATTTTTAACATGTCTTTCCCTTGAGAAATCACGCAATGATTCATTTCAACTCCCAAATGAGGCGTCAAAATTCAGTGCTAATGTCGGACGAAGGTATCATTAGTGCAACATAATTTTGCAACTATATTAGTGCGATGAGTCGCAACGCAAAGTGATGCATTCAATGCCGATTACATAAAGTAATTAGTGAAGTTTTGCATCATAATCTTGATTATGTTGAAATTTTAATTCTATTATATTTATTTAAGACGATTGTAAGATACTTTCGCTTTCATTTTTGTTTATAAAAACTGTAGGTAATGAGTTTAACAATTACGCTTACTACTTCTGAAAAATAAATATAAGAATAATAATTAACATAATAATTCGTATATATTTAGCTAGTAAGTTTTTTTTATTATAAAATTATATTAATTGAAGAATGATTTCAAACAAACGTATCTAGTGTGTATGAGATGCTATGAGAACCAGACCCGAAAAAAATGCATCGGTACTTTATTAGGCCGTAATATCACGTTTAACTTGCCCTTTTATTTAGGTAATAAGTGACGAGATGGCAAGTCCGTCACTGTCTTCCATTTATCTTTTTCTATTTAAGAGAGGTAGGGCATAACGGGTTTCCCGTCCGAATTCGGAGCTGCCGACTGGGGCAGGACCTCCACCTTATAGAAGTCCGTAGCCAAATAAAACAATTTATTGTGTTGTGTTCCTACGCGGTGAATAAGGTTTCCAGTAATGAGCTCCTTGGGGAGGGGGGAGGATTGTTACATTGTGTTGGAAGCAGAGGTATTAAACCCATTATGCTGCGAACACACTATAACTCTCCGAACACAGAGTGGCAACACGCAAGTGATACTTCAGTATAGTGAGCGTAAATAGGCTGCGGTAACTGTTTCCCATCAGATGGGCCGTATGCTTGTTTGCCACTGTTGTTGTATAAAAAAACCATTTCTCACCATGCTTACTTAGCGCTCAAGCTTTATAGCTTGAGGTGTGTTAAATCACTGCAAAAATCGAACCTGAAAAACTGGATATGCGTGATCATTTTCGACGTATGTATTTGGTATTCTTCGTTATTGAATTTAGATATTTTTTTATATAGGTGTGTGGAGATTACACAGAAGTGTGACAAAATAGTATGGGGAAATACCACGGATGCGCAGCTTTCTTCGCAAATGTCAATTGGTTGTACCTGCTGGTGACATAACACGTTATAACATTATGCATTGCATCCGTACGCAAATGAGGTGTGACCTGGAGCTATTGCACGATGAGATACTTATGCGACAAAATCTCACGTCAAATCTGTCCATCACATTTTTGAATTGCGATTGTAACAGCGTTGTGGTACGGCCCCATTATCAATTCCGTTTGCTTTGCAAAATCGTAATAATATCTAAGTCACTCTAATGTATTTCACCACATTCGCAAGATCATTTGTAAAGCTGTACCATTAAGTAATAATCGACAACATTAGTGACTATTATCGAATTGCCAACAAAGAAAACCACAATTTAAATACAGTCAACGTTTGTAATCGTGTTCCTCTGGCTCTACACAATGACTGCTTGAACACGTGCCAAGGAACAATTAAGGCTCAGAATCGTAACAGTTGTCCCGGGCGTTGCAAAATAGTTTGTCGCGACATTCCGCGGAGAAAGAGCGGCCCCGCCCAGTCAGAGCGTTGCAAAACCATGCCCTAACCAAAGCTGCGGCGGTTTATTTTGAAACATAATTAAAATTCAGAGGAGGAGTGTTTTGATGCGTTATTTCTACATCGTTGTATCGCAATAGGTGATAGATTTATCAATACCCAGAAATTTTCTCACATATTTAGAAATTATATTTGCTAAGGTGAAACATCGATTAAGTAACTGAATATTAGTACCCATTCAATGACTTGAACGTTCATAGATAATGTTTAAAATTGATTTAGAATATAATGTAGCTTTTTTTACACAATCTAACTTTTGTCTTTTATTTCAGCTGTTGCCCAAGAATCCTTCAAATGCCCAGATGACTTTGGCTTCTACCCCCACCACATCTCCTGCGATAAATACTGGAAGTGCGACAATGGAGTCGCTGAGCTGAAGACCTGCGGCAACGGTCTCGCCTTCGACGCCACTGACTCCAAGTACCTCACTGAGAACTGCGACTACCTTCACAACGTTGAGTGCGGAGAGAGGACACAGCTTGGTTAGTTCACCCCACATATATCCCATATTGGTGTTTGTAGTTGTAATACTGAGCATATTTTATAATCGTTACTCTGTGACGATGCATTAGTAGAATGTTTCAAGGTATGTCTCATTTAAATATATTTTGTCCAGATGTTATACAAGTATCTACGGAAAAGATTAAATGATCCGAAGTGATTGGAATAAAAACCGGTTTTAAAAAAAAATAAAGATGCTTTTAATGACTAGTAACAGTAAATATTACGCTCAAGGCTATCAAAGATTGCTTTTGGCATACTATAAAGGATTAGAATATGCGAAATACCAGCCAACCAGGATGTCACCGAAGGTCGCGCACACATTATACACAGCCCGACGGCGATATTGCTTTATGTTCATAGTCTGAGACCTGTTCCATATTAAATATACGAATTAAATAGGATATTACCACCGCTTCACCTTGAACTAGTGCCTCTCCATTCTTTTAATTCTGAGAATGTGACCACTTACGTTTTTTGTAAAGTTCATCCCAGAATTTGTTATTAAATTGAGGAGAATCGATTAGTTTTATTTGATAGTTATGGACGAACATTTGATAGATTGGCTTGTTTATTTCTTCGAGACAAGTTTAATACGCGATATACATGTTTGTATTTTGAAGTAGGTTATACGCTATATATAATCATACTCCAAAAAGTAAAGTAATTAAATTAAACGCGGTTACAATACAAAAGATTTGAAATAAAAAACTATTTATTTTTGTAGCAAGTCACAAAGACATATTTAAATCTTTTGTAATGTCGTCTACGCGCACCTCCGTCATTCCATCTGACCACTTATTTCATCCGCAGAGCCTCCAATTTCAACCCCTCACTGCCAGAGACTGTACGGTATCTTCCCTGATGAAGCTAAGTGCGACGTTTTCTGGAACTGCTGGAACGGAGAGACCTCCCGCTACCAGTGCAGCCCTGGACTGGCTTACGACAGGGAATCTCGTGTGTGCATGTGGGCTGACCAGGTCCCCGAGTGCAGAAACGAGGGTACGTATCGCTAGCTAAAGAAAAGAAACAATAATAATATAATATATTTTCGCCGGGAATTTTGTAGGTGCCAATGTGACAATTGGCGAGTCTATCGCCGTTTATCAAGCACTAGTATACAATACGTCTTTGAATGGAACAATCATTCGTTTAATACCAACTCTCAAACTTCAAACGAAGAATAATTTGTCTTTATTTAATAAAAAATCTCAACTCCATGTAGTTTGATCCGAATTATTTGCAGTCAGACGTAAATGTAAGGCGTGTTATCGTTGAATAATGGAGATACAGAACAAGTCATATTTCTACTTGAATTACGAGACACTATTTGTTCGCTCTACCTGTTTCATAATACTTGACACTTCTATTCAATCCGCGGAGTTCTCTCCACGTTCTCACCACCCCTATAGCCCACACTATACACATATGTTTTCTTCCAGCTACCTTCCTACTACTCGAGCACGACTAAGCTGACCTGCGTTTCTGTTTCGCCTTCCTAACCCTTGGCTCACGTAACCTTTTTTGGTGTTTCCCAGAAGTAGCGAACGGTTTCTCTTGCCCTGCTGCTGGTGAAGTGTCAAACGCTGGCTCCTTCAGCCGTCACGCTCACCCAGAAGACTGCCGTAAATATTACATTTGCCTTGAGGGCGTTGCCCGCGAGTACGGTTGCCCCATTGGTACCGTATTCAAGATCGGAGATGCTGACGGTACCGGCAACTGCGAAGACCCCGAAGATGTTCCCGGATGGTAAGTTACTTTACGGATAATCTTTGTAAATATCGAATGTTCGTTTGTACTCAAACTATGAATAACCCAACACAGACTTCCAGCGTTCAAGTGAACCCAATATTGACTTAACAACTTGAGCGCATCTGATCTCTTCTAATCTCACCAGGTGAAAACCACTGGTTCTTAGGTGTACAGTGTGAGTGCGGTACGATTTAACAACGAATGTACCTACTATTGCGATGTGCTGCCATTTGAGAATTTAATAATAATAGGCATTCTTTATAAGAATTTGAAAGAAGGCAATCGCCTCTTCTGTATGTCTCATTCTGTATGGCATTGCATCACAATAAAGACCCCTATAACCACTTCCACAAAGCCAAAGTGATCCCTGTGACTAACAACTCTTCTGCACTTTACAAAAACATGGACACAGCGCACTGCGAATATGTATATGGGTAGTGTACGCACTTAGGTAGGTACAATAGTACTTGTAGGTTGTTAAGTATATCTCCGCCCACCGGAATAGTTTCGCGTAGGTATGCGGCTCGAAACTTGCGACATATCTAGGTCATGCTTGGAAATTAACATGACTTAAGGCATAGATATCATAGTGTCATGCGTGGACTACCGTGGTCAATGTCGGCCAGTATAACGGGGTACATATTTATGGTAATGACCGATTGTGTGACATTAGTCTTAGCTGTATGCGCATTAAGGTTAAATTGCCCATGGCTTTACTGGAAAGAAACGAAATCTTTAAACTATCCAATAACTCGCTATAGATTTGAAGTTATCAATGTATCTACAACACATCTTCGTATCTTTTCACCAAAAGGATCCTGGAAGGGGTAGGCAGCAAGTATACACACGACTTTGAATAAATTGATATCTGTTTGTATGTATAATTATTATTATTAATTATATGCAGAATAGTATTACAACGGACCAGATTAGCTAAGATTAGATAAAAAGCCAAATATATTTTTCGGATTAATCAAGATTGACTGTAAATTATAATTACGTATAGACAAGTGTATAGAAGTTCGTCCTTTGTTGAACAATGAGGAGACTTTCAAAACATTGGTATCCGGTTCATGGTCCGTCTGGCTCGAACAATCCTGTTGAGATCGATACAAAGATGCGCCTGCGCCGGTCACGATGCCTCATTCAAAGGTCGTTCCGATTGGTTCCTTTGAAACTTTTTATTCTCTGAGCTTTAAAGTTAAAGAAAAACAAAAGTTAGATAACACGAGCTGGAAAAGCGAGCGGTTAAAGTAGTCGGCGTTCCAAGGCAGTTTACTATTAGTCGCTACGAACAAGATTGTTACACAATTCGCAAGCAGCCAGTAAAAGTTGCTAGAAATTGTTATAGCCATTTATAGTTAGGATAGGGTAGCTCGTAAGGTAGAGGGAGGTAGTAAGGTCAGCGTCCATTTTCAGCGAGGACTACTACGGAGACTTGGATTTGAAGACGATCCGCAAGAGCGAGCTGTTGGCTGGTCTCCAACAAGACGGCAGCTCTCGCACCACCCAGAAGCAGCTCAGACCCCGCCCCGCTAAGGAATAAATATTCCTTTACAACACCACCTTTTAATACTCACATAGTTAAAACCAAACCTCTAGCGCATCACTAGCAAACTCGGCCAGACTACATCATCAACATTTTAAATGTCATATTTAATGCCCATGTGAAATATGATATGAGCAGACACTATAAACTAGGGATTGCGATCGTAAATAATGTTGAATTGCCCCAATAGATATAAAAAAAGCGTTTTGCTTATGGTGTGCGGAGATCGTGTTCCACGTTCAAATTATGGCATATCAAGCGGGAGCCACGATATATATGTATAGATTACTAGTTGCCAAATACATTTTTCATGTTCAAACTTCCATATGAATTGCCCCACGAGGCAAATAAGATATTCAATAGACCATAGAGAGGTAGATATTTATTTTTTTATTGTATTTTATTTTCAATATGATATTGTTTTCTGTGCCTTTTGTATGAAGTAGTAACACGTAACAGTTTTAATGTTTTAAGCTGGTTTGCATTTATGAGAAAGTAATTTTGTGTAAAACAGACAAAGTTACATCAGTGTTTCCATAATACAATTTTAACCACCCATGACCTGTACATATACTATTTTGTACTGAATTCTTTCGCGACTGCGTGTTGTTGTTTTGATAGAATCTGTAATACTTAAGTTTTATATTTAGTGATAAAATAAACAAAAAATTTAAAAATTATCGGTTGTTGTGTATTTATTGTGTGTGTGTGTATGTGTAGTTGCACTGTTGCACTGTTTCCCTAACATTCCCACTTTCACAAACCACTCTGTAATGCATTCACTTTCTAATAACATTTTAATAACTTCTTGGTACTTAGGTATAGTATTTTCTTTTTGTATCTCAACAAAATGGTTCCATGGTTCCGTAGCCCCAATGTCCACTGGAAAAAGGTATGTTGCATTTTATTTAAATAACCCTTGAAAAAGGTAATACAGAGTTGTCAAATTGTGTTGTCAATAATCTTTTTTAAATTAAGAATGTACTCGCTTCATTTTTGTCAATTAAAAAGACTATAAACGTATATACGTTGTAAAAAAACTATAATTTCAAACCACTAAAACAAATGAGTGACGGAAATTTGAATTTGGTTTGAACAATTTACAGCGAGGATTACTACGGTGACGTGGACCTCAAAGCACTCAAGAAACTGGGATTCTGAATGACAAGGAGCGGCTCCAAGGACAGACTGAAACTCAATCCCTACGACTTGATATAAGAAGGCCTCTTCAGATGTCTTAAACTGGTTTGAACCCGAGTACACTAGTGTTTCGTTTGTATTTTATTGGTCTGTCTAAAGAGGCGCTCGAGACAGAACTATGTTCTTTGAACTTGGACTATTTTTTGTGCCTGTTTTAAAATTACTCATGCTTTGGTAATATATTAATTGTTGCCAAAATTTCGAAAATCTTTTCAGAGATTACCTTGACATGGCACCAACATTTGCGTGTTGGTGCTGTGTCGAAAGTTTTAGTCATAAATGTTATCGTAAGTTAGTTAGTGGACATTTAAAGTTATATTAACAAATGTAAATAAAATATTTTTGATAATAATAATTATAGTTTAATTCATGTTATTCACGTCACGTGACGCCTCACTATGTTAAGAAATATATGTAGCAGACTAATTGTAGCTAGCTACCAACAATTAACTTTAGTTATATACTTATAAATAAATAAAATATCCTCACGCCTTCCCACAAGGGTCCCCGAAGGGGTAGGCAGAGGTGTATGGGTAATACCCACACACCCACTTTCCGCCAGAGGTATATTAGGTGCCAACGTGACAGATGGCGAGTCCATCGCCGTTACTCAGGCACGACTATACATACGCCTTTGAATTTCTTCTCAGACGTATGCAGGTTTCCTCACGATGTTTTCCTTCACCGTAAGTTATATACTTAGGTAGTCGATTTAGTGGTAGCGGGTCTGCCATGTTCTATAACAAATGATTTTACAATATTTTAGGATATTACGCCTTCCCCGTCCCGCAAGGAGTAGGCAGAGGTGCCTAGGTAGTACCCACACACCCATTTTCCACCAGTGATATATATTTTAGATGCCAACGTGAAAGATGGCGAGACCATCGCCTTTACTCAAGCACTATTATACATACGCCTTTGAATTGCATCTTAGACGTATGCACATTTCCACTCGATGTTTTCCTTCATCGTAAAACTCATTGGTACAGTCGGGATCCGAACTTGCGATCTTTGTGTCGCCGGCAACTACTCGAACCACTCGGCCACCACGGCTATACATTTTAGGGCCTATCTATAATGGTCTCTGAGGGGTAGACATAGGTGTATCCCGCCCCCAAATAATATTTAAATAAAATGACCAGTCCAGCCCAGCTCCCTTGCTCGCGATCCAGCAACGCCCTAAGCAGAGGTTTGTACCCCACAGGGGGTGCCCTTAGCTGTGTTGCTTAAAATAAAGTGCCTGGCTGGAGGCCTAGGTCTCGCTATTGACCGGTTAAGTAGTAAAAGTTCCCGGAACTCACGCTACGAGAGACAAAAAAAAAGACATAGGTGTAAAAGCATTCACTTTTCGCCGAAGATATATTTAGAAGCCAACATGACACACAACTATACATTCGTCTTTGAATTTCCTCTTAAGCGTATGCAACTATACTATACGATGTATTATTTCACGGTAAAACTAGTGGTGTGATATTTTACTGTCCTTAAGCTCAGAATAAATCCGTATTACATAGTACGTAACAGAAGTAGTTCGTAAAAAGCGGTTATTTCGATATTACAAACAGACACTCAAATTTTAGTGGGTGTTTGGGTGTCACTGAAGTTAAAATAAAGAAATGCAATGTCAAAATATATAGTATAATTCATTTGTGTAAAAAATAATTTAGAGAGTATTGCATATTTATTTGTTAATCTAAGTCAGTCTTTATTTCAAATCTCTGAAGTAACATTACAGTAAATTAGGCATTGTATTTTATAATGGGGTGAGACGACAATTAGCATACCAATTGTGTCGCGAACTCAAAATTTTGCAAGTGACACAAATACACTGCTTTCTCGGCTTAATTTATGGGTGATAAAGTTCAATTTCCTTTACCTTGTATTTAAGAATCTGGTACAGATTAGTTACAGTTAACAAATATTGTTACGGATAAGAAATAAATCGTGACCGAAATACAACGTGGTGATACATACAAGCATTCAAACATACAAAGTTATTTTCATGGTGTTTCTAGAATTATATAAAGCCTATGTGTCAGTCCAGCTGATAATCTATCCCCGTGCAAAATTTCATCTAAGTTTGTTAAAGGGGAATGAACTGCACATACTTTCGTATCTATAATATCAAGTCTCGTCAAATAAGTATTTACTTCGGCGACCATAGATGTCACTTTATGCTTTTTAAAACAATCTTGCAGAACGTTGTAATATAGTCAATGTAATAAAGCTATTTTGTAGGCTCCTTATACCCTGACTAAAAAAATGCGCCACTTATGTCAAACTGACATATTTAATTGATTGATGCGTTCACCCGTTTAAAAATTCACAACTTGGAAATGGGGATTTTGAACACGTGTCATTGTATATTAAAAAATAATCATGTAATACATACAATCAGTGTTATTTTATAATAATATGATATATCCTCACGCCTTCCCACAAGGGTCCCCGAAGGGGTAGGCAGAGGTGTATAGGTAATACCCACACACCCACTTTCCGCCAGAGGTATATTATTTATGTTATTAACTTGTTATTTTATTTATGTTATTAACTTATACTTAAATTCATGACAAGCTAGGTTTAATAATAGTGTTAAATTGCAATTTTATATTCAGTACCGATTTTTATATTATAGAAAACAGTAATTTGAAAACCCATGATTAGAGAATTCCAAAGCTTAATGACAATTGAAATACTAAATTATTGTTTCCTCTTGTGACTCTACATTTTTTTTAAAATATGAAAGCCTTATAAGGAATCATGAGAGAGTCACGATCTCGAGCGTGTTATCGCTTTAATGATAGTTTAAAGGCTACGTAGCTGCAGCTGCCGAATCGCATCCTGGCGTGACATGGCGATGTGCGTTGTAATCCAGCCTGTAAGTATGAGGATTAAAACTCATCAGTAATCATAAAGAAAATAAGTACACGTTAAATCTTCTCGGATGACATCATACCTAAATAATAATGAACCATTAAGTTTTTTAACAGTTGATCTAATCTTGCACGAATTTTGATTCGGCATCACGCCACTAGGATAACATGCAAGTGATACTGGAGTTGCATGCGTTCGTAGAAACAGACAGTTATCATCAGTATAAAAAGAAATAGTTCCCAGAAAAACCCATGGCCTCCAGTAACCACTTACTATAAATGTTGAACGCCTTATAAGTCAGGTTTATTGAGCTTAACCAAGTATGAACCCCAAATGAATACTTGAACGAACCTATCTACGAATGCCATTACTACAACAATTTAACTCACTCTGGCTATCAAACACCGTACTCCTTGGTCCACTGTCCGCCGGCTTCGGAATTAGCATAGGATAACTAACAGGCATTGGTGATTCGGATGCTACTGGTGACGTTGCTTCTGGCGGAATAGGTGATGGTGATAGACTAGTTGATGGCGGAAAGTTAGGAGGTAGCGGAGAACTAGGTGATGGCGAAACGTTAGGTGATGTTGATGTGTCTGATGACGGTGGAAAAACTGCGGCAGGTATATGAGATGGTGAGAATCCTAGAGGTAGGTAAAGTGCGCAATCTACACGTTCCGGATAGTCGCAAACGCCGAGGATCTGAAATTGAGAAACAAAATTTATGGAAGATGAAATCTATAAAATTAAGAAGGTATATTTAAGAGCAGTGGTACTCGAGTGGTTCATGTGGTTGCTGAACACGAAAATTGCAAATTGGAATCTCAACTGTACAAATGACTTTTTCTGAACTTATGTTAGAAATTTAAGTTACCGAATAAACGTATTTACGAGAGTATGCTGGACTAAGGCAAATGGAATGACATGCACCAGAGATGCCAACGAGAACCCAGCTCCTATATATTTATGATATGTTATCTGTATGTATTTTCTTTGAGAGAGGGCTACACCTCAATGTATCTCAGTCGGAAAGATAGGCTCATGTAGAATGGAGTAAAGTAGCATCTAGCATTGTAGTAGACGACATCTGAATATATTCTTCTTTGCCTCAAATAATTACTAAGTTGCCAATAAGACAAGATCCTCTTCATATATTGTTGTTGTATCATAAGCAGATTTTAGCAACTCCACATACTCCATACCTGCCTACCTTATTTAAGTAATAATAATATAATATATCCTCACGCCTTCCCACAAGGGTCCCCGAAGGGGTAGGCAGAGGTGTATAGGTAATACCCAGACACCCACTTTCCGCCAGAGGTATATTAGGTGCCAACGTGACAGATGGCGAGTCCATCGCCGTTACTCAAGCACGACTATACATACGCCTTTGAATTTCTTCTCAGGCGTATGCAGGTTTTCCTCTCGATGTTTTCCTTCACCGTAAAGCTCGTGGTGTGACTAATCACTGTACTTAAGTTCAGAAAAACTCATTGGTACAGTCGGGATTCGAACTTGCGATCTTTGCGTCGCAGGCAACTGCTCAAACCACTCGGCCACCACGGCTATTACTATTACTTATTTAAGTATTACCACCAAATACGCTACAAAGAGTAATTGTGATAAAAACTACAATAAAATTGTTTTGCTAACACAGTGCGACAATATGGGTAAGTGATAAAGTAACCTCGATTAAAAAGGGATTGTCGCGTCATAAAAACAAGCTGCGAGCTTCGAAGAATCAAGTTGAGCCTTCGAAGCCTTAACAAGAAAGCTATTTGGCTTACGATCGCAAAGTGATTCTTTCTCGATACGCAGTAAATTGCTCTGAGAACTAAGTGTTATTAGTTTTATGTAGGCGTATTTTTAAAGTTTAGTCACGTAAACGACACTTGTTCAATAATGTTATTGGTTTTATTAACTATAGAACAAATATTGTTACTGTCCTTTAGTGATGATAAAAACTATAAAGTATCTCTTTTAGGGTCTATTATTAGTTTTTGCTCTATAAAAATATAATAAAATATGTATATCTACTATTAAATACAACTGAAGTGTCTGTTGGGAATATCAAAATAATTATATTTTTAAAGCCGTCGTGGCCAAGTGATTCGAGTATTTGCCTGCAACACAAATATTGCATGGTCGAATCGCCACTGTACCAATGAGTTTTTCGGAACTTAGGTACAGTGATTAGTCGCATCAAGAAAACATCGAGAGGAAATCTGCATACGTTTGAAAAGAAATTCAATGGCATACAATATCAGACTACTACTATTCTGTCTTATGAATCAATTTAAGGGTGGCATGAACTCTTTTTAAACACAAAACAGCGTCTAGTGAAATAAATTATATTTAGGGAGTTTACGTGATTTTTGGCCTGCCCTCCTATAAAGCCTCACGTGATTAAGGGTAACATTTACCGCAATTAAACCCTTATTGCTTCTCAATAAAGTTTGTTATCACCTGATTGTAGGCAAGATCAGCAGGACACTTGAATCTAATTGGCTGTCGAGCGACGCACACGTAGAATTCATTGCAGGATGCAGGACTTCGGAACGACTGAAAATCTTTTCCGCACTGGGGCTCTGGTATTGGTTTTGGTCCTGTAATGTAAGAAAATAAAACTTGACTCAACACATACAGAGACGATATATCTTCACGCCTTCCCACAAGGGTCCCCGAAGAGATATTCTATACTGGGTACAGAGATAGATACTTTTATATTTCAATGTTTGCATATAGTCTGGTCTAGTGGTTAGAGCTCCTTACTGCGAAACTTGAGGTCGCGGGTTCAATTCCCGCTGAGGGCAGATATTTGTGTGATGAACACGAGTATTTGTACCTTAGTCTTTGATGTCCTTTGTATTTTGTATACATCTATCTATATAAGTAAAAATATCGTTGTCTAGTTACCATAACACACGCTTTACTTAATTTGGGACTAGGTCAATTTGTGTGCAATTGTCCCAGGTATTTATTTATATAGAGACGATGTATCTTCACGCCTTCCCACAAGGGTCCCCGAAGAGATATTCTATACTGGGTACAGAGATAGATACTTTATATTTCAAGGTTTGCATATATAATAGAAAATTGGTGGTCGTGGACGAGCTAAAAGCAAGCTAAGCGTTGATTGAAGCTAAAAACTGAGGCCGTAATGTGCAACTTGTATATATTATATAAATAAACTAGCGACCCTTCCCGGCCGGATACTAATAACATGTAAACCATCGCGGATTTTTTTATCAATCATTTTAAGATATACAATTCCGTAGTTCCGTTTGCGATTTAACCGCACAAAAATATGTTTGTTACGACATCACATTACAAATCTTTAAATTTTTCGGCTTTTCTACTGTACTATATTACTAAGTAGTAGTAGTACATATAAATCTTCTCCGTGGATCACTCTATCTATTGCTGACTGCATTGCAAACTGCATGACAATCCGTTGAATAGTTTTAAAGATCTAAGCGAACAGACAGCGGAACCGACTTCATTTTATACTACGTAAATGTCCAAGATATATCTATCTACCTTCGGCATATAAATCTTTTACTACCACAATAACTCGTATCAAAGATAATGAACAGCTATAAAAATTTAAAAGCGAGTCAGTTTGTTTAATTAACAAACTATACTTTGACGCAAACGAAGTAGCGGGTAAAAACTAGTAACTAAATATATTTATCATAAATACCCAGGACAATTACACACAAATTGACCTAGTCCCAAATTAAGCATAGCATCATAACATTGTGAGTGGCCGAGTTAGTTCCTCATTAAAAAGGTCAGTTTAGTCAGTGTTATATAATGGATTTTCTATTTATACACATATCTTCGATGGCAACACTGTTTACATAATGCTATTAACACTTTATGTAGTAATCATTTCAAAGTGATTCCTAACAGCCGGATTTTGCCAGTTGAATTTCATCACGACCTCGTCTCTTATTTGTTTAGTACTCGTACAAGATATAATTATATATTTGTAGTAAATAAAAATCAATGTTTGTATGTTTATTGATAGTTTAAATGGAAAAGATATTGGTGTTCTGTAGCGCCATCTCCGCAGTATGTTTATTTTTGAACCAATAGCGTATGTTAAACAACTCACCGAAGTTTCATTATAATCGGACGAATGGTTTACGATAGCATAGAGAACAAACATTTATACACATATATAATAATAATAATAATATATCCTCACGCCTTCCCACAAGGGTCCCCGAAGGGGTAGGCAGAGGTGTACAGGCAATACCCCCACACCCACTTTCCGCCAGAGGTATATTAGGTGCCAACGTGACAGATGGCGAGTCCATCGCCGTTACTCAAGCACGACTATACATACGCCTTTGAATTTCTTCTCAGACGTATGCAGGTTTCCTCACGATGTTTTCCTTCACCGTAAAGCTCGTGGTGTGACTGATCACTGTACTTAAGTTCAGAAAAACTCATTGGTACAGTCGGGATTCGAACTTGCGACCTTTGCGTCGCAGGCAACTGCTCGAACCACTCGGCCGCCACGGCTTCTATATGTATATAAATCCTCCTTAAAATAATGTTACAAAATAACTTACCTTCCCACTTCCTATTCTTGCAGTCCACGTTATCAGCATAGTCGCAGTAACCCTCAGAAGAGAAAAGTAACCCTTTCGGGCATTCTTGTTCCACTGCCCACCCATCCCAGCAGTTGAGGAAGTTATTACAATGCATCGGCGACGGTATTTGGGTCCTCTTGTCGGTACATAGAGGGTTGGGTTCAATGACCGCCTCTTTCTTAGGGCTGATCAACAGCTTGTTCTGTAAGATCGGATCTCTATCGATCTGTTGGATCACTTCGTTTGATACTGGGATCATGTAAGTAGCAATGGACCCTCCGATACCAGGTGCTCGCTAAATAAAAACCATACTGCACGTTTAATATACAGCATAGGTTGCAGAATAATTATTATAGGATCATCGACATGTGACAAGTGACAAGCTGTTGTATGCTTTGGCGAAAAATAGTTATGTATTTTTTTATAATTGTCTCTCGTAGCGTGAGTTCCGGGAACTTTTGCTACTTAACCGGTCAATGGCGAGACCTAGGCCTCCAGCCAGGCACTTTATTTTTAAGCAACACAGCTAGGGGCACCCCCTGTGGGGTACGAACCTCGGCTTAGGGCATTGCTGCTTTTATCGAAGCCAATGCACACTTCATTCCTTCTCAAGAGAGAAAAAAAAAGTAATTCTCATCTTTATGTTTGGTGTTACATGACGACAACACACTACAAATACCACCAACTGCTTCCATTTTTTTTATATAAAAAAGAATAAGTGTATATTTATACTCACACGAATGTAACTGTAGAATGGATGTAAATTTTCATAAAATGGGATGTTGTCGATGCTCACGGACCAATCTCGTAGGTGGGGGTTTGTGTATGTCTTCACGAGACTACCTTCTTCGTCGAAGACTGGAAATAGTTAATCAAGTTAAATCAATAATCAAATCATATAAACAATATTTTATTCTACGTACTAGCTATATACCTTAGCCTGCCCCTTCGGGGATCCTAATGGGAAGGCTTGAAGATATATTCAACATAAGGGACACCTTATTGAACGTCACATACTAGATAAAATACTAAAGTAACCATCGTTTGCCAGAGTTGAAAACCAGCCGGGAGAAGAAACCACGAATCAAACTCCCCCTTTTACGCAGGGGAAGAAAAATATTAAATTTACATTTAAATTATCTACAGGAAGAGAAGAGGGAGGCCCAATACCACACATATTTTAGTATTCCCTAACTTAACGAAACTTGTAATATATAATACCAAATACCTGTCAAGAAACACATCCAAGATTAAGGTTCACATATTCATTTTCATTACGCGTATTGATCTCCGGCGGGAATCGAAACCACGACGACAAAATCAACCAGCTCAGTAATATAATTATATTATATTTGTATTATTAATTTGGCTAAATCTAAGTAAATTCAAATTTATAATTTATACATCAATGCAAATTGGTGTAAGCTAAGAATTAATAACTACTTTACGATATTTGTGCAAGTAATAAATCAACTAAACTCTAAGATTCAAAAAGTATTCATTGGTAAGAAACAAATGATGACGGAAATTGCATGAAATCTTGATAATTTTATAAATACAAATTTACTCGTAGTAATTCACCGGCAGACAGCCGATAGCTCGTTACTGAAAGTCGGAGTAGTCCCTAAGATTAAACAATTGTGAGAAACAAGTGGAAGTTAAATAAATCATGATTCCCTCGAAGTGCTTACATGCAACACGCTACATTAACAGTTTGATATGGACTTGAACTTGTATAACAATTGCGGACAAGTGCCACACGAACTCGTAGAGAGGTGACGTGAGCTATGGGCCTTTTTATTTAAACTTTTTCTTTGCTAACACTGTAATATGTTTTACAAGTTTGTAAGAGAGAATAAATAGATAAAGTTTCTTCCAGCGAGCGCGTTTGATTTTTGGACATGACGTGAATAAAGGTCATCCACACGTCTTGGCCACTTCACTTGGTCACTTCACAAATCTTACATCTACATATTATTCGTAGTACCAGGTTGCTGAATGTATAGTTTTATATAACTTATAATAAAACATTTGTTTCCTTTGTTGAATTTCCTTCTTTAAAGTTCTATGAACCAGTTCTAGTCATTATGCCTATACTTTAAGAATGTTAGGGTCTAATTGATAAGCCATGGTTAATTGATATTCCAAATCAGTAAAACATGTTATATACATTTTAATAATGCTAATTAATTTTGGAGATAGCCTAAAATTTACATTATTTACTTTATAAACGCAGACTTTCAGAAATACTTTGTCACCAAAAAGCAAAAACTGTAAATAAAGATTTTACAAAAACTACAAATAATTATTCGATTCTTAAACCAAAATATACTCACATAGCAATCTCTTTTGCCTTCCATCGTGTTTCTTCTCCGGCACTTCTTCGCCGCGCCCACACGCAAGTATCAAAACGGTTAAACTTATAATCTTGATCATTGTCTCCAGTCCTTGTTACTGTGAGTAAGGCAGGACAATGTCAGGGCTAAAAGCAGAACCTAGCTTATATAGCGTCGAGTTGAAAACAAGTACTCAACTGTAGATACCTACGTAGGATCTACTTTAGGTCGGGATGTTAAGGAAAGCCTAAAAGGATATGCTAGATTTTAATGGCGTCCGTTTTATAGTTTGAGACATTTATTGCATGCAGTTTTTAGAATTGGATATAAAATATTGTAATTATTATATAAAGTCAACATGTATTGTATAAGTAAAGGTTTTTCGAACATAAATAGTCATACATTAACAGTGTTCTTGTTCCTGGATATTTATTATCAGATTCGATCGATTCGAAATTACAGGATATGTGTTCCAAGGATTCGTTGGAATATTGCCAAGGACATGAAACTATGTTATATAGGATGTCAAGTAGCATTGGAATTCTGGACAAGAAAAGATTTTTAATCACAAAGGCTAGAATAACTGTGTTTCTCTCACATACATAAGAGTAAAAAGGTTTAGTACAGCATTTAATTTATAGTATAACAATAACCACTTTATCACGGATATATATTTCAATTTCGAGAAACATTTATGGTTTTGAAAACTTTCGGGTAACCATAATTTTTAATTCTATTAGAATTTTGTTCTTAGGATATCTACCCATAGTCTAGCTTTAATACCAGGTCAGTGACCCAAAACGTCTGTAATTTTTCAAATCATTTCTGATCCTAGCATAACAAACATTACGAGCTACATTTCAAATCATTACAATGACGAAGCGAGTTTTGCTTGCACTTAAAGGATACGATCTTTATGCACTTATTCATATAATTATGAGCATTGTGTTCACAAAAAGGTGAAGCACTCTTCTGCCATGCATCACTGACTCCTAAATGTGATGTGCTGCAGGTGAATAGAAGGTGATTTTGAATGAGTGTCTGGCATACGCAGATATATCTTCTTCCCGGTGATTAATTTATAATGTACTTTATTTATTATTCATATGTATTAATATTGTATATAATAATAATAATAATATATCCTCACGCCTTCCCACAATGGTCCCCGAAGGGGTAGGCAGAGATGTATAGGTAATACCCACACACCCACTTTCCGCCAGATGTATATTAGGTGCCAACGTGACAGATGGCGGATCCATCGCCGTTACTCAAGCACGACTATACATACGCCTTTGAATTTCTTCTCAGACGTATGCAGGTTTCCTCTCGATGTTTTCCTTAACCGTAAAGCTCGTGGTGTGACTAATCACTGTACTTAAGTTCAGAAAAACTCATTGGTACAGTCGGGATTCAAACTTGCGACCTTTGCGTCGCAGGCAACTGCTCGAACCACTCGGCCACCACGGCTTTTATGTTATAATATTCGTTGAACCGAGTGTTTGCCAAATTAGCTTAAATAAAATAAAAATAAATAAACAAATTACGCTAGAATTGTATTCAACAGAATCGTATACTTTGAAATTCAACTAGAACTCGACTACATGTTCTCTATGGAAGATAAAACTGACAAAATAAGAACACAATATGAAAATTTCTGCACGTAAAGCTAGGGGAACGCTACGCCAACTAGCTAATGGCAAATAGATCGAACACTCAGAGATTTAAACAGATGAGGAGTACTCAAAACAGTGAGCACTTATAAAGAGTTTGGCAATATGGCTGAAGGGAAGTCAGTTAGTCTATAGATAACTGGTACACTACTCTCTGCGTAATCCCTGGGACTCAGTGTGATGATGTGTATGTATGGTATCACTTCATGCACTGAAATAATTGAGTCTATTGTAGGGTACATTGACCAAGCATATAAAATATGTAATAGTGTCCATGGTTCAAATTCAAGGCACAGCTTTTGTTACGTCGCCTGTACGTAGCTTTGCACATTAATCACGTGAGTCTCATGTACATCTCTCTTTGAAGTTATGTCGGCTCTCGAGTATAAATTATTCCACTTGTTATGTAAAATACGAGATAAATAGAAGTCTGAGTCTTTTATTTTTCACTCACTGTGAAATACCGACCGATGATGCTATCTATCAGTTGGTTCATATTTTGTTGTAACTTTATTGGTTTGCTAGTGTGAAATATGGAAGTAGTATTTTAACATAATGACAAGTTGCATTGCCGTTAAACAACCGATAGGAATATTTAGATTTATGAACGATATATTATAAACCTTTCCCTTTTTTATGAATTATAATTTTAGCAATGCCACTTCAAGGTATGTATGTTCATGTTCATATGTTGAGCCATACAACTCTACCTTAATTCAATAATGTTTACATTTACAGATATTTTTCATAGGACGTCACACTGACTCTGGAGCTATTAGGAGTATCTTCACACCTTTCCACAGGAGTAGGCGTGTAGTGGTGTGCAGGTAGTTTCCACGCACCTACCTTATCAGCAGTGATATATTTTAGGTGCCAACATGACAGATGGCTAGTCCATCACCGTTACTCATACATACGCCTATGAATTTCTTCTCAAACGTACGCAGGTTTCCTCACTATGTTTTCCTTCACCGTAAAGCTCGTAGTGTGATTAAGCACTGTACTTAATTTCAGAAAAACTCATTGTTCATCGGGAATCGCGGTTCATCGGTCAATCGGGATGCGAACTAGCAATCTTGTGTTGCAGGGAACTACTCGAAGGCTTGGCCACAATGGCTCTTCATAATTAATAAGTAAGAGTAAATCTCTAAATGGTATTCAAACAAACTCGCAGATCTTTCAAACTATACAAAGGATTTTATTGTAAAAACATAGTGAATCAAGAGGAAGGGTTATACGGTTTAATATTGTAATAAAAAGCGAGAGGAGAAGTAATTAAATTTATGAATTTAACACAGGTGAAAACACAGGCAAGTACTAGTACCTACCTTATAATTCAATATTATGAAATCCTTACCATCCTTTAGTAATTACGGATAGAATGCGTAGGACTTTTCGATACCATGTGCTTTTATTTCAATTACTTAGCTACAACACCACACGCCCACGGTGTCCGGCAGACTGCATAATTATTCACTTAGTTTAGCAAAGGATTCGTTAGTGACTATTTTTGTACGCTGCTCTGTAATGTATTGGATAAAGCGTGCACTGCATATAAATTAAAAAAGTATCTACCACAAATAGATATTTCGTTTATATAACGAATCTTCAAGTCATTGAAGATAGTCACATTCCAAGTATCTATAACAGTCATAGATGGGAACATCAAAAGTACTATAAAGAGGACTGACGTTTTGCTCTCTTTAACAACCGTACTTTACAGTGAACCATTAGGCGTGCTGCATATAAGTTAAATATATTTCAAATAAATTTTTATTTATGCAAATATAATATATGTCGTCAGGAATTTTATATTCTTCAGTCTTTTCAAAATGTCCGCCAGTTTTAAGTACCTACTCTTGCCATTCCTGTCCTTGATACTCGGTTCACTTATTTGAGTAGTGAGAACGTCTTTCAGACACTTGTATATATATTTTCAACTTGTACATATTGTATCAAACCTTTATTCTCTTATTCTCTCTATAGGTAGGTCCAAATTAAGGTAACATGCCTTGTTTCGTCTTTACAATCACAGTTACGTCAGATGCTTTGGGAAACTCATTCTATCTATATGTCCAACGAATGAAAGTAGTGGCATAGAAGAGACACAATGATAGTAATTAGATAATCGCGTGCATCTGATATCGCTTTCATCGGCCGCGTGATAGAAATCGATCGTGCTTCGGAGAAACGCAATAGTAATGATTTACTAATACCAATGTTTTATTGTATCAGATATCAATAAGGGAATAATAATCTTTATTTTCGAGTAACTAAGACTCATATGTGTTAGTAACATTAACATACACCTATGTTAAAATTACAGTTTAGATATAATGAATTTTATACAATGAATCACTGCTTCTAAATTCCAGGTGAAATTGTGGACCATATTCGCTTTCATCCTAATTAATAACAATTTACAGTATTCACAAAGACAGCTGACGGACAGCTGACAGACTAACTACATAACTATATATTTGCGGCGTTTGCGGTTGAAAGTCTGGGACGTTGGTCCCTGGTCTTGGTCCCTAGCCTTGGTCCCTGGTCTTGGTCCCTGGTCTTGGTTCCTGGTCTTGGTCTCTGGTCTTGGTCCCTGGTCTAGGTCCCGAAGCTCATCATCTTTTTAAGGACGTCTTGCGTTGACAAATCGATACCTCTCATGACAGGCGGGCTAGAACATATCTCGCTCAGAGAATCAGATTTGATATACAGCGTGGCAGTGCTGCTAGTCTTCTTTGCACGTTGGGGCGGGATACGGATTTGGGTCAAATATTTTATCTTAAATTAGTTCGTAATTAATTAATATACATTGGAATTATTATTATTATTTGTTTATTTATTTATTTAGTTTGTATTACACTTAAGACTGGGAGCTGTTTTTTTATATACTGATCTTACTTACAACCGTGTGCAAAAGTTTCAAGTGAAAAAAGACTACAAAAAATTATAGATATATTTTTGTGTTCTTTGCGGACAAAGGCGCAAGTCACTGCTAGTAGACATGACTGGGCTTACGAACAGGTGTCAAGATTATAAAGATATACCACAACTCGACGTTAACTAAAGGGCAAAATAGGGAAAAACCCTTTAGAGCATCAATTAAGATGGCGCCACATGGACTTTTATATATATTTTTTTACAAAATTATACAATTATAACAATTCTTCCCTCACCGACCCCGAAGGGTTTGTCAGGTCTACTTCTATCTTCTTCACGCCTTCATACCAAGATTCCCGAATGGGTAGGCAGAGTATGTAGTTTTAAGTGCCAAAGTGATAGTTGGCGAGTCCATCGCACGGTAATACATACATTCTCAAGCACGGTAATACAAACGTCTTTTGTTATTTCTTCTGTAAGATCACCTCTCGATTCATCTCTACCATAAAGTTCGTGGTGTGTCTAATCACTGTTTTTAAGTTCAGCTCCTACTCAGCATGTAAAACAATTTTTTACAGGAGGGAGATGAATTGAAATCTTTGTGCTGTAGGCGACTAATCGAACCACTCTGGTATCACGGCTTAAATCTTGCTCAAATATACAGTGATAATATATATATCCCTCACGCCTTCCCACAAGGGTCCCCGAAGGGGTAGGCAGAGGTGTATAGGTAATACCCACACACCCACTTTCCGCCAGAGGTATATTAGGTACCAACGTGACAGATGGCGAGTCCATCGCCGTTACTCAAGCACGACTATACAAACGCCTTTGAATTTCTTCTCATATGTATGTAGGTTTCCTCTCGATGTTTTCCTTCACCGTAAAGTTCGTGGTGTGACTAATCACTGTACTTAAGTTTAAAAAAAACTCATTGGTACAGTCGGGATTCGAACTTGCGATCTTTGTGTCGCAGGCAACTGCTCGAACCACTCGGCTACCACGGCTTCTGTGATAATCTGCTGTTAATAATCTTTTGTATAAAATAACTTATATATTTTTCCTTTTTTCGGAGCAATTACATTCATTATTATAATTAAATATTGCGTTCATCTCATTTATATCCGTCCTTACGGAGCTATAAATAATATCAAAACTTTTTGCTGCAAAGCTTAACTTGTTTGATTGTAAGTAAAGGTTCAGCCAATTACGTTATTAAGATGTCGATCACAATTACTTTTTACTTCTTGATTTTAAAGTTGAACTTTAACATTTCATCAACGAAGGGTTATAAATATAAAGGCTTTGGTAAACATTTAATACATTTATTACTTCAAGAAGGTGTGCTTGTAAGCCACTGGGGTTTGAGTAGTTGCCCGCAATACGAAGATTCCAAGTTCGAATCCCGACTGTACCAATGAGTTTTTCTAAACTTAAGTACAGTGATTAGTCACACCACGAGCTTTAAGTTGAAGGAGAACATCTAGAGGAAGCCTGTATACGCTTGGGAAGAAATTCAAAGGCGTATGTATAGTCGTGCTTGAGTAACGGAGATGGACTCGCCATCTGTCACGTTAGCACCTAATATACCTCTGGCGGAAAGTGGGTGTGTGGTACTACCTACCTATACACCACTGCCTACCCCTTCGGAGACTCTTGTGGGAAGGCGGGAGGATATAAAAATAATAATAATGAATAGAGTAACGAATTAATTATAACATTTTTATACTGACGTCTTTCCACAAATTCACCAAGGGGTAGGCAGAGGTATAACAATACTTTCTTTTCACCACAGATTTTATAGCTATTACTATATTTGGAGCGCATTACATACGTTGTTATTTTTCCTAACCTTTGCACGTTCCCTCAAGATGTGTTCCTTTAATATAAAGTTCGTTAAAGGTAGCTAATTAGTAGTCTGTAGCGATACTATGGCAACATTGAATGTCTATTTACTTTGAAGCCAATCAAGCAATATTCTGCTTCAACTTTGGCATCATAATTTAGTAACGCGCCCAATTTTAGTAATTACGCTGTGTTGCTATAACTTATTGTGTTTAGAAATTGAGTCATGCATCCGGAGTGTGCAAGGAAATAGTGGCGTTAATTTAGCCTACATTCTACTAATGTATTACGTAATTTTCTTGCAATCAAATGTCTACTCGAAACTGGTAAACAAAACAGCTTTTTGACGTATTTATGATTGTACGTATTAACAATTGGACAGCTTCAGTTGCAAATAAAGTGTATTTGTATATGGAACAACCATTATGAATGTTAAAGATATTATATACTATGTACTTATATTTACGTTAAGAGAACTCGAAACCGGCGAGCATTTACGAAGAGAAAGACAGAGAATGCGGATTAATAATATAATTATATAATAATTCATTTATTTCAGATACCAAAATCCATACATCAAAAATTCCAAATCAAATCAACATTAAGAATAAGTTAAAATTATCAAAATAAAGCATAATAAATCATAATATATCAAAATAAATCATAATAAATCAAAATAAACCAATCGAAATTAATCAAACAGAGTCCCTCATATCACTTATTTTTATTATAATGTAAGTATGTACATTGTACATTGTACATACTCACATATAATAATATAAACATACTTATAGCATGTTTAGAGATGTTCTTCAGTTATCAAAATGCCGTGTTGGCCCAGTGCTTTATGTAACTACTTCAAAGTTTCAATGGCTTATTCAAACCTACCTGGGTTTGCATCTGAATTTAATTCAAGTTTTTGTCGCCTATTACTATGCTTATGACGGTCAATGATCTTAAGGATATGCGCGGTTCTTCTGTTCAGGTTTTAAGACATGGACTTTACTAATGCAGGCTGAGCGCAACGGGATCTCCCGTTCAGTATCGAAGCTACACCTAACACGAGTTCAAGCTTCGCTATCAGGAGCTAGTTTCGAGGTCAGGACTAGCGATATAAATATTGCAGCTTTACAGCAGCAATATTAATCGATATCTCCAGGTTGACATTTCATGACATTCACCGAAGGGGTAGGCAGACAGTCTGCCAAAATGGCAGATGGCAAGTCCATCGTTTATGCATTACTATACATACATCTTTGAATTTCTTCTCAAACGTATGCAGGTTTCCTCTTGCCACTTAGTTTACTCCTACTCACTGTAATAATGGTCAGCAAATCTCATAGGTACAGCTAGGTTTCGAATTTGCAAATCTTTGTGCTGTAGGCGACTGCTCGAACCAATTGGCCACCACGGCTCTTTATTATATTGTAATGGTCAATTACATAAAGTATATAAAATATAGCTTTTCACCGCAGTTGAAAACTTTATTTTTCTTTATAGACTCGTGTCATTGTGATTGCGTAGGATTGTCGACGAAGATATATAAAGACATAATATTATGGTCTGTAATAATTTCTTTGATGAGTCTTTGATGTCATTTCTAAAACGGCTGGAAAACTGTGATGGAGACTGGCTCAGAAACGAGAACAAAGGCGGGGAGGCCTACACCGAGCAGTGGGTGCATGTGGGCTGAAAAAACAACTTACTTCAGTTTTTAATTATATTATAGAAAAGAAAACGTTAAAATATAACGCACAAGTATATTATAACGCACGAGTATAAGCTATGAACCATATAAACAAGACAGTAGTGAAACTTACTACAAATAGAATATATATAATTCAGAACGCTTACAACTACAGGTCTCAATTGCTTATCTGTTACAAAACGAATGTACCAATATTGATGAGACCAACTTAAAAGACAGATCAACTATTTCATGAGTAACTACTTTAAATTACAACTCCAGAGTTCGATGGCATGTGTATTAAAAAGCAATAAAGTCACTAAATTTTCTATGTCATTACCAAGTAGATTAACTGCATTTTGTTCTGCTAATTTCCTTGCGGAACACGTAACAATAACAGGATCCCAGCCGAATGGGATAGTTCTATACAGCATCGGACGAGAGCGAGCGAGGTGCTAGATATTTGTAACCTTTCGCTGAGCTACTGAGCAGCTAAGAATGGTCGACAAAAAGTGAATAAGTCAGTGTTGTATAGAGTGTGGCGCGGGCGTCACAAACTCAGGTCACATTTAGTGACATTCAAGCCTTAGATTAGTGATTGATAGGTCGGTGAAAACAAAAGATGGCGCCCCGGTCTTGCGTAGGAGTCGTTTTCCTATGTTTAGTTGGTGAGTTTTTCGTGTTCTGTTTTGCTATTTTTTTATCTGCAGTACAAGTTTTTCTTTTTTTTATTATTAATCTGTGCTGCGTTTATTGATAAGAATAAGAAGCATCTATTTTTATTACGGTTTATAGTTTTCTTTTGTTTGTAATATAAAATGTATGACGCCTTTGTCCTTCCAAATTCTAATCTATGTACGCTTTCTATTGTCTGTTTATTTGACTTGACCTATATTATGTAACCTTTAAATTGTATATTTTAATTGAATTGCTTGTCAAGTATATATAATATGTCAAGGAACTGGTTAACCTTGATATTACATTATTACAGTTCCCGTCTAATTTAAATGTTAAAACTATTAACTTATCATTAAAAGTAACACGGATTTTGAAACACATTGCATATATGAAGCAATAAAATTATACTTTGAAATGTTTATGGCGATGTAAATCAATGATTGGCGTACAATAAAGGTCATATGTCAGTGCTTCTCTTATATAAAGCTTAAAAGAAAAGACATCAACGCGTTCACTTACACTATTTGATATATATATTACTAGCTGTACCCTGCCACGCTTCGCTGTGGATATGTGACTGATGCAAAAAATGGATAAAAACAAGCCTTGATGCGTATTATATATCATGCAAAAATTTCAACTCGATCGGTGCAGAACTTTTTGAGTTTTTGAAGCGTACACAAACCAACATAACATTTTATTATTAACATTTTATATAGTCTCTGCATCAGTGAGAGGTGGGTGTTATTACACCCTTGCCTGTTATACCCTTGTGGAAAGGTGTGTAGTGAGTAAAAAAAACCCAATAGATCTTCCTTAATAGTTTATTTATATTAAATATTTACTACAGATTGAACAAGCTTTAAGGTCTACAAATATTACAAATGTGGAAGCTTGTGTGGATATTTGTTCCTCTTGTTAATTGAATGTAATTGTACGAAAATATGACATAAATGTATGAAGCAGACTTTTAACTGTAGTAACATATAGGATATATTTTTATACCAGAAAAGACAACAAAATAAAAATTTACGCAGGTGAAAAAACACAGTTAGTAGTAGATCTTTAGTTTGTACTTTGTAGAGCAGAGAGCCGGCGCGTGCGCATGTCACTATATGACTTTCTAAGTCCTTTCTCATCACAGTTGACGCAGTATACTTATATATTACGGTTAAGAATTCAGGCACCTAATATACCTCTGACGGAAAGAGGGTGTGTGGGTATTACCTATACACCTCTGCCAACCCCTTCGGGGACCCTTGTGGGAAGGCGTGAGGATATATTATTATTATTATTTATTATAAGAATTCAGTTCATTAATAATAAAACATAGAAAGGATGAGTGAAGAAAGATTGAAGAAACAGGTATACTAAGCAAAAGTGTGTGCAAGAAGAGGCAGAGGAAGGCCTCGTTCCAACTACCTGGATCAAATAGATCGGACTCTCAAGGACGGGAACGTTAAGAGTACTCGAAACCGACGAGCATGTATGAAGAGACTGATGAATGTGGACGAAGCGAAAGAGGTATGTAAGTCTAGAGAGAACTAGCGCTCTATACTCTCTGCCTACCCCGTTAGGGACTTGGCATGATGATATGTATGTAATAATAAAACAAACCGTGAATTTATGTAGTCTCGAAATTTTTATTATTGTAGTTTGAGATATATCATAAACGCCGAAGAGAGTTTAAGCTACAGCTGTACGACAAGCCACTCTTCACCGGAGATATTTAGCCTCCTAGGTGACAGATGGCGAGTCCAACGCCATCCCTGACGATCTCACATTCTTCTTTACAATTCATAATAGATTAGATGGCTTTCTCACCGGGTCTTTTACGGTTTAGCTCGTGGGATTGTTATTGAGTTATTTGTATTTAGAATAACATTTGAGTTTAGTGTTGGTTATATAAACAAGTTATACTAAAGTAAGTGTATACTAAGTACGTCTAAGTGCTTCGGGGCTTGCAAGTGCAATCTCAACTTAACAGCTCTCGGTCACCACGGATTAGTAGTTTCCTTATACTACAGGATTTGAAAACAAGCATACGATCCGCTTGATGGTAGACTGTTACCGTACTGATTTATATAGGTATAGGCGCATACAACACCTTACGGGTATGCTGCTGTGCCAGCAGTATAAGGGACGAACCGACCGTGCTTCTGTTAGCCCTGGCTGAAGGCCTAGGTTTCGCCATTGACCAATTAAGTAGCAAAAGTTCCCGGAAGTCACGCTACGAGAGACAATACAAAAACAAAAAAAAAGCTTCTGCTAGCACAGCCATTTTTATAAATTGAAACTTTACCAGAGGAAACAACACTTCTCGAAAGCAATCCCATTTAGCTGTGATTGTATGTGCGGAACAGTCAAATATATTAATTTTTGGGTTCCCGCGTTCCTCTCTTAAAGTTAGTTAAAATTTTTCCGATTTACTTTGATCTGGTCATCATGTGCATTTCCAAGATAAAAACCAGTATACGTACATAAAAGACTCGAAGGCTATAGGTACTAATTGCGTCGGCAGACTTTCATCGCACACAAAAAAACTACAGGTTGTTAAGTAAGAGAGAAATCGGTTGACAGTTACCACAGAAATAAAATTGTATCTGTTATCTAAGATTGCTTGTATTCGACGCTTATTGATAATATGCTTTTTGTATGAACTTATGTGTTAATAATATAATATATCTCCACGCCTTTCCATAAGGGTCCCCGAAGGGGTAGGCAGAGGTGTATAGGTATTACCCACATACCCCGCTTTCCGCCTCATATATTTTGGGGGCCAACGCTACAGATGGCGAGTTAGCCCATCACCGTTACTCAATTGTGACTATATATACTTCTTTGAATTTCTTCAAAGCAAAATAATATAACTAACAAATAACACCGCACTTTTGATACATACATACATACTTGCATATCATCGCGGCGAGTCCCTAAGCCTCTACTAATCCCATAAGTTATCCCATAGAGTAGAGCGCCGGTTCTTTCTAGATTCACAAACCCCTTTCGCTTCATCCACATTCATCAGTTTCTTGGTTGTATAGCGAAATTCTGAAAATTGTAAACCGAAAGCTCTTTTAAATTTCAAATATGTTTTTTTATATTATTATCTTTAGATTATCCTCCTATCCTTTAGAGAATCCTCATCATTCACATTGTCACTAAACAAAACCTGACTAACATACATCGCTCTAGTTTTCTCGAGGACTTATTTAAATTCACGCTAGCAATGTATTTGGAAAGTAAATAAATAAACGCTAAGCCTTTCTCAAGAGCATTGTATGCAGGAAGTGACGCCAATGTGAACCACTTCTGTGCATAACTGTCACACGGCCCAGGAAATAGCAACGATCCGATCCGAGACAGGCTGATCAAAGTCAGACTAATATATGCGGTTGAGTGACATGACATTAATGCCTATTAATGTTCTTTGTACCTAATTTAAGCTATGGTCGTGGGTTCAGTAAGATTGATAGCACGTTCGAACCCTGGCAGTCTGCAAGTTTTTCTAAATGGTGATTTATCACACTACGCTTTAGCTAGTTAGTATTATGATAAAGGACAGCGTTAGGAATTCTGCATACGTTTGAGAAGAAAACTCAATGACGTATTTAGAGACGTCGACAGGCTTACTCCTTGTTGATTGAACTCGCTGGTTCTCTAAATTTCTCTCAAATGATAATCTACATACACTGTGCTATACTTCGGGGGCTCTTGCACCGTGAAAATATAATAATTATAAGCCTTTTTTCTTTCTTCTTCTTTCGGTCTTCTGTAAGCAGTGGACATAGTTAAAGAAATTTAGAACGGATAATTTCGTTATTTTCACAACAATAAATTAGCGGTAAATATGAATTCCTAATATCTCCTTAATTTATTGCTTAAAAAGCACTAATTCGCAAAAAAAATTTATACAATACTGCAATAAATAATACCCTCGTACATCTAGCATTCATGCATTCATAATGTTGATGAGAATAATCAGATAATGCAACAATCCTCGCCCACTGAGTTTGAACGTTAGATTATGATATATGTGAAGTATCAATCTTATAATTATCTTGTTTTATGTATGCTTTGTATAGTAAGCAACGACGGGGCCTACGTTGTTCCCCCATACTTGGGTACTATTGCTGTAACGAAAAAATATTGTTATTGTATATGCCTAATGATTTGAAAAGAGTAACCATGAAGTTTCTTGCCGGTTCTTCTCCATGGAAGCGACCAACCCGAACCGTGCTTCTTCTTTTTGGACGTTTTATAAGTGCCCACCTGGGCCTATGTGAAATAAAAAGATTTTGATTTGATTTGATTTGAATCTTGAAATAGCTGACCCACGATACATTTTATTCCAGTATTAGCATCATCAGCAGTTCCCAAAGGAAGCAAGCGTAAGCCAGCGAACCCGCCTGCGCGTGCCGAAGCGAACTCCGAACGTGATGCAGAAATCACCAACTCGTGTCCAGAAGACGGCTTCTTCGCTGATGCTGAGCAGTGTGACAAATATTATGAATGCAGGTATAATAAATATGTCATGTCACATACGTATCATCACGCCGAGTCATGCTCATGCACTCATGGAGAAGCCAGAGAGAGAGAAGAGCGCCAGTTCTCTCTAGACTTACAGATCACTGTCGGTTCATACACATTCTTTCTTATCTTTATATATGCTCTCTTCTTCCACCACAATTATGCATTGTATTTCTGTTTCGGCAATATTTCTTCTCTAAGTAAATCTTTATAATATTATATATATATTTAATGTTTGTTCCTCCTAAACTCTCCTGAAATTTGGCATAAATATTTAGCCTGTTTAACTCCAGAAAAAAAAAGATAAAGAATCTCCCAGTGAAATAAAAACTTAAACCACAAGGCAATGCTAGGCCGTAATATGATAAACCGCTGTCCTTAAGGAAAAAATATTGGTACAGACTACCAAAATAACCATCTAAAAGTGTTTCTGGCCATTTAACCAAGCAGATGGATTTATTCATCCATACCTGTTTCTCAATTTGCATTCTCATTATTTGTAGATGGTTAGCCTTCACTTACCTCCCAAATCGAGATGAATGACCGCACCCAAAACTGCAGTCAATATTAGCATTTACCTTTTTAAGTGAGGTTCCTCTGTGGTAAGTTGGCTTAATATATGAGGCGCTATGTTCAAACAGTGGAGTTACTGCAAATAACAGATTTTAAGAAATTATTTTAACAATAGAACATTTTTTTTACTCGTGAATAGTCAAAACGATCTTCACGCTGAATCCCTTACGAAGTAATAGATATACTGATCGACCTAATTGATGCTCGCTGGAAAGCAATATTATTATGTTTACTTAGAAATTCAATAAAACTAACAAAACTTGTATAAGATGGCCCCTAAGCTCATCTGTTCACAATAAAGTTTGCTGAATTTTATTATTTTAATAACAATAAATGTTAATAATTATAATAATAAACAAAATATAATAAGTGTATCGAGGGATAGCGGCAAAGTTCCTCCGTCCTATGCTTGAAGTGCTTTTTATGTATAATGACAAAAAATCTTGTTTCCAGAAACGGTGAGATATTCGAGAAGCTCTGCCCAGACGGCATGGTGTTCAACGACTACAGTCCGGAGCAGGAGAAGTGTGACTTACCCTTCAATCTAGACTGCTCCCAAAGACCTAAGTTGCGTAAGTATTCTTGATGTTTTAACATTTGATGGTCTCGTATTGAATGTATTAAAAAAAACATCTTGAGGATTATTCGTATACGTGTGATATAAGGAACTGTACAACTTTTTATTATTGGGTGGGGCGTGCCCTATTCAGGTTGGGTAAGTTCGTTAACTGAAATAGTAGCCACTAGACAAACGAAATTAACTATCACTAAATGAAGATACCATGAACAACCGACAACAATAACCCTTGTGGGAAGGCGTGAGGATATATTATTATTATTTATGACAGTTAAGGGATCCGGCAGTCAAAACATAGTTATAGGAAGGCTAGTAGGACCCCTTTTAAGTATTCATAGACGCTTAGTTCACTTCATTTGAAAGATGAATTAATAAAAATTGTGTATTCTATTTTTATTATAATATCGATAGATGAAAAGCCTTTGTTTCTCAACAATTAGATGAAAATCAGCTCATGTATAGAGTTTTTTAACTAGACTGGATTATATAGGTTGTTAAATTACTGAATGTTAAGTTATGTATTTAACATCAAATTTAATGCAGGTAGCCGAAATACAAAGCAATTTTTTATCACACCGAGATCTTTGCATCAAATAGCGGAATGAAATAAAGTGGTCTTGCGACAACTTGTGGTAAAAATATCTCACAAGTTGCGTTCATAACTCACTCACCAACCCTAGTGACATTACCGTCGCATCACTAGAATACAAATTATAGGTAAATATCGTGGGTCACTGCGACGTGGAACAACTTTCCAATC
>JACCPG010006087.1:0-10055 GCA_016069955.1 Drepana arcuata | reverse complement strand
TGCAGGTTTCCTCACGATGTTTTCCTTCACCGTAAAGCTCGTGGTGTGACTAATCACTGTACTTAAGTTCAGAAAAACTCATTAGTACAGGTGGGATTCGAACTTGCGACCTTTGCGTCGCAGGCAACTGCTCGAACCACTCGGCCACCACGGCAAGTGTGAGGAAATATTATATATTATTATAAGGAACATTAATCTTGGTCCCACTCCTTATGTAAATTCATAGCCCTCTCTTTGTAAGTCGGCTAAAATACCGTTTGTTAAAAGTGAGTGTTTAAGCCATTTATAGTCAGGCGTATGTGTTCTCAAAACTTTGGAGGTAGCTAAGGTAAAATTATCGTAAGTAGAACTTGGAACATCAGTTAAATGGGACACTTAGAATCTCACTAACTTCCGATGAGAGCCACCGTTAAGTTTGGCACGCGCCGATAAGTTAATTATAAGTTACTGTCAAGGTACACCCGACTTGGGTACACTTTACTTAGACGCCGGTTTATATTAAACGAGACATTAATTAGTAGCGATGTGTGATCGACATTTCAATCGGGACACACATTATGTATTTCTAAAAACATGCATGCAGAGACTGATGACTGTGGACGAAACGAAAGAGGTATGTACATTTAAAGAGTAAATATCAATTGAATTTTATTTTCTTAGTGGTAGATTATGACACATTGCCTGGACTAGTCTACGCCTTACCCTTCTTAGACTCTTTTCTTGTAATCTCCCGAGATTCAGTTTGCGTAAGGCAATACGTGACACACGTCAAACGTCGAGCGTAAGTGCCGTAACGTGTATCGTGACGCTTTATCTTCGTCATACGTCTAGTGTCTAATACATGTGATATACAATCGCGACGTTACGCGCTTAGTGGAACTATGGCCTTATTTTGGAGCCAGGAACAACTTGTACCACGTTATGCAGATTTATAATATTATATTATTTTTATATTTAATAAAACTGAAGCGAATGAGGACAAGAGCTTTTGTTATTGTATTTTGGTATTGTATACGAATACAATAAAATTCTAACGCCTTCCCAAAAAGGTCCGAAGGGGTAGACAGAGGTAGGTAGTACCCACACACCCACTTTCCGCCAGAGATATATTTTAGGTGTAAACGTGACTAATGGCGAATCCGTCGCCGTTACTCAAGCACGACTATACATACGCCTTTGAATTTCCTCTCAAACGTATGCAGATTTCGTCTCGATTTTTTCCTTTACTTGGTGTGACTAATCACAGTACTGTAGAAAAACTAATTGTTCCAGTAAACTTCTACCTACAATCTATGTGTTGCAGGCTAACAAATATATTTGTACCCTTTAGTGATCCAGAAGTCACTATTCAAATGTATTTGCCACAATACAGGGATTCTTCACAACACGAACTTGACTGAAATACACCTGACACTTTAATTTTTCATTCAAGAAAAAAAAAATTAAGTTCAATAACATTTTTTTTGTTTCTCTCTCTTTTGTTTAATTTCTGAAAAGAAAGGGGGAGGCGTGAAAGTAATAATAAAATTTACCTTAAATTATGATGAGCTATAATATAACCTTTGCTTGAGACCCTATTTGGTACAGACTCGGTCCATAGTAATTAATTAAATTTTAAATTAAACATATATCGTAACTCGTAACAGAAAAACCAATTAATATAACATTTTATAACCTGAAAACAAATGAAACTAACAAGCTGGAACAGCCCAATACGGAAACGTCAAAAGCAAAACTCTAGTTAAACATCCATAACGCTCCTCCCTGAGTACCTATTAATATAATGAAATTGTTCGTTTAAGGGCGAGCCATTAACTCCCTGTAATATCCCGTTTAAAATACAAAACGACCCAATGACTATAAAGGCCAAATATCGCCTTCGGAAATCGCCGACGCGATCAAAATTCAAATTTTTTCCTCTCAAAAGTCGACGTGAGCATTTGCTGTTTGACGTATCTGACGAGCGCTATCGCTTTTGAATTGATTTAATAAAACATTCAGCGTTCCCGTAAGTACTAGGAACTGATAGATATCAAGCGGTAAGGAAGATTAAAGAAGCGTAAGCTGCTCAGTTCGAGGTGAACAGAGAGGACATGAGCGTATTTGCTAAGGAACGAGAGAGACAAGAGCAAATTCATTAAATGGTTCCTCAACAACCACCTACCCTTAACTCTCGAAGATAATCTATCTTACTTTAATATTATAAAAGTGTAAGTTTGTAAGTTTGGATGTTTGCGGTTCTTTCACGGCAAAACGGCTGAACCGATTTGGCTTAAAGTTGAAATCGTGATGGCTTATACCTAGGAATAGGACATAGGCAACTTTTTTTAAAATTGAATCTCGAATATTCCAAGTTCTAATATTATACAGTATGATGCTCTTTCACAGCATAGCGGATTCTAGCAGGGAAATACATAAGCTACTTTTTCGAACTCCACGCGGGCGAAGCCGCGGGCATAAGCTAATCAGAAATAAATATTGAGAATATATGAAAATGGCATCTTCTTTAAATCTTACAACACGTGTTTTGTTTAGAATAGTAAGGCATGAATTTTAAATACTATCATAAATTGTTCTTCTATTTTTAAAACGTCATTGAAGTTCTATTGTGTTACCGTTGCGGTTCCTCATGTGATACTAATTTAATTATCATTATAACGCGGATCATTAATGGCGATGTCGACAAAACTTCATGGTTTATTTCAATGCTCTTAAATACTGGTTTGAAATAATTTGATGATTGATAAAAAAAACAATAAAATACATATTATTAAATCAATATATTATTATGTAGGTTAGCAGTTACATGACCCACTGAACATACCATTACTATTAGAATAGATGTGAGAGAGGAGCTTTAGAATATTCAAATTGTTATTCTTGAGCTAATTAACTTCAGTAGACTTAGAGATTTGTTTAGCAGGTTTCAAGTATTTGTTGTGGTAATTAGATTTGTTAAGTTGGCAGTTCTGCAATTTAAATAAAGAACAGGCAGTGTAGAAAACCCACCGCCTTTTATTGACGTTACATTTGTGATCCATCCTTGATTGTTAGCAACATATTGCTGATTTTCATTTTTGGAATATTATTAATAAAACTTTATCAATAATATAACTATACGACAAATCGCAAACTGAATGAATATTTAAGTACCACCGCGACAGAATGACGAGTCAGTCACAGACTATGAGTCATGATCTGTCATGCGTGAATTTCTTTGAGTTTGTTACGTAATTTATCAAGATCTTGGTGTGAGACCACTGTACATACATTGGAAAAACAGGTTTGCTGTACTTAAAATTTATCAAGACAAGACAAAAAAATTGTGTAGAGAAGGGCATATGACATAAATATAACGTGAGACGGGCATCAAGTGTCAAACTGCTTGACATATACGAGATTGTTTATTGATAGCGCTAGTTAACTCTGTTAAGTTATTATTAATATATATAATATATAATAATAATAATAATAATATATCCTCACGCCTTCCCACAAGGGTCCCCGAAGGGGTAGGCAGAGGTGAATAGGTAATACCCACACACCCACTTTCCGCCAGAGGTATATTAGGTGCCAACGTGACAGATGGCGAGTCCATCGCCGTTACTCAAGCACGACTATACATACGCCTTGGAATTTCTTCTCAGACGTATGCAGGTTTCCTCTCGATGTTTTCCTTCACCGTTCAGCTCGTGGTGTGACTAATCACTGTACTTAAGTTCAGAAAAACTCATTGGTACAGTCGGGATTCGAACTTGCGACCTTTGCGTCGCAGGCAACTGCTCGAACCACTCGGCCACCACGGCTTATTATTAATCTATGGTTTATAAATGTATCTACATGCATACGTCAAGCCTCAATGTGTTGATGATCCTTGCCTATTTATTCAGGGCATTAGCCTAGATAATTGGACAATATACCCTATATAAGGATAAGAGGGGTTTGTTTAACGACTAGTTAATTCGTTTAGTTTGTTTGTCGGTTAATTAGATTTTGGTGACACTTGTCCTAAAGGCAGTAATTTAATTCAGACTTTCCAAATTCTCATTTAATTGCTAAATAAGCTACAATATAAGGTGCTTTTGTGCGATTCGAGACTCTAAGGATATATAGGTACCTTAATTTATATACACTTATATATTTCTGTACGACATTTATATTCCACGTCTTACTATTAGGGTCCCCAAAGGGGTAGGCAGAGGAGTGTGACACTGTTATAGCCGGAAATATATTTAGGTGACAACGTGACAGATAGATATATACGACGACGGCGGCGGACTGACTCGTTGGCACATAAAATATATCGCAGGCGGCATAAAATATACCTACACACCTCTGCCTATACATACTACATTGAGTTTTTTTCAAACATATACAGGTTGCTCGATGTTGTATCACATCGTAAAGCTCGTGCTGTGATTAAATTCGAAACTGCAATCAACTGACGACCGTCTGGTCCAGTGGTTAGAGCTCCTGACTGCGAAACTTGAGGTCGCGGGTTCGAATCCCGCTGAGTGCAGATATTTGTGTGATGAACACGCGTATTTTTACCTTAGTCTTGGATGTCCTATATATCTATCTATATAAGTAAAATATATCGTTGTCTAGTTACCATAACACAAGCTTTGCTTCATTTGGGACTAGGTCAATTTGTGTGGAATTGTCCCAGGTATTTATTTATTTATAATAATAATAATATAATATATCCTCAAAAAAAAACTCAATCCTCTGGGCCACTGCGATGTGTTCTGCCACAGTGTAAATAGGTAAATACAATTATATTACACGTATGTTTGTAACTTCTAGCTTAACAATTCACTTACAGTATATAACATGAATCAAGGAAGTCTAAGATCGTTAGCCTCCATTCAAAGTCCGATTATATCGTGCTTAATTTGGCTTGATAACGTCAGCGTACGAGCGTAGTGTGGACGCCTGAAGTGACTTCACATGTTTTTACTCCAGTTGGGAGCGAGCCAAATGCACCCTGTGTTGTGTACGGACGCGTTTAATATATAGCTGTACATATATAACACAATAAGATTGTGTATATTGTGAAATCAATAGCTCGCATGGCGTCAGGCGGAATTTATCAAGCCACATTTAATGCTAGTTCCGTTGGGTACTGCTATTTTGGTTGGGATACTATGCCGTGGCTATTACTATGTTTATTGATCTAGCTCTGAATAAGATCTGAGTAAGTCAAGCAAACTTGCTTACTTATAATACTAGCTGCCTCACCTAGCTTCGCTTGGCTTAAAAGATATCCTGCAACACGGTCGCAGCGCCACCTATCAGGTCCAATTGTGAATATATACCATTCTGGAACCCACTTGGACTGGAATTAAAATCGATCCAGCCATTTAGGAGGACTTCAGTGACATCCACATGCACAGAAGATATATATAATGAATAATGAAGCTGAATCTGAAAATCTGAATGTCTAAAGGCAACTAGCACTCTACTCTCTCTGCCTAAAAGTTAGAATAGATGGATAAAGGTTTGTTAGCAAATTCCACCAGGCCAAAGAACATATTATTTTGGTTTTGAAACTCTTAAAAAGAACTAACATTTTATCTTGAAATTACGTATTAGACAATACGTTTGAACTTGCCTCTCATATATATTCATAAATTAGTAATGATTGCAAATAAGTATACTCCTTTGAATAAATTACCAATAGCTGCCTTGTACTGGAATATCCAATAACTCCCACCATGGAACCACTACACAACGCAAAGCAGGCAGCTGACACACTGGAACGAAGCATTCATTCTAATTACTATGGATTTGTAACAAAACAATAAAGCAACTGCGGTGATATAAAATATTTCTACAAGCGTCCGGCTCCGTACGTGAGCCGCATCCGCACTAGCAACTAGGAACTAAACGAAGATATTGTTTCAAAAGGAAATTTATATTGCGAGATTCAGCCGTTTGAGAGTTTATTAATGCTGTAGTTGCCACTAGTGTTGGTAATGATCCCTTTGGTTTGCTTCGCAGTGAAAACGTTACGAGTGGTTCGTGCAAAAGTTTATAGTTTAGCGACCGAGTTTTACTGTGGGAATGAACGCTGCGAGGAAACCCTGTCTCAGAAATAGGACAGTTGCTCAAATATGTCACACACAGGGCATAAAGAAAGGAAGCTAATTGAAATTAAAAGCCACGTAAAACCGATCGTATATGAATATTACTATTACCGAAGTCACTGATTAAAAGAATTGAGTTGTCGCAATTTGATTTTTTTTTATTGAATGAAAATAAAAGTTTATTCTATACAAAGTGATCATTTTGTGGAAAAAAATAGTAATATTTTATTTTTACATTATTCCATATGTATATACAAAATAATTTCGATGTTTCATATCTGCCAGGCGTCCCGCTTTTCATTCATTTTATTTTCCAAGGAGATGTGCATAGTCGTGTTTGAGTAACGGCGATGGACTCACCATCTATCACGTTGGCACTTAAAACAAATCTCCGTCGAAAGTAGGTGTGTACTACCTACACATACACACCTCTTCCTACCCCTTCAAGCACCCTTATGGGAAGCCGCGAAGATAGGAGATATCTCAGCGCTTTGCATCGCTCGCATGCGGTACAAAATTCTGGTACCGCAATATTTTTGAATCTGACACCACACTATTCCTGTACGAGATCCCCTTAGCAAATCTTCAAGCCTTCCCGATGATTGAATAAAGGAGTGCCGGGAGAGGAAAATATCCGCTGAATAATAAAACAGGACGCGCCATATCTTGCAATCCTTTTCAATAGATAGAACGAACAATGTAATATGTAGTTTACTAACTCCATTCATAGCGTTTTCTATAGCAGTGAGTAATTGGTTGAATAGAGTGGGCAGCTTATTTATGCCCATTTAGTATTTGTGTAATTCTAAGAGAGTTCTTGTAATAACACATGCGTGGGAAGAAAATGATACCAGCTATCGTTTATTGTCAATATTGTCAGCCTTTGGTATGTTTATATATATTTAACGGTTATCACTGACTCGGATTGATAGAGGACCAGATTAATATTATGTATAAGATGTTATTATTATTTGAAGGAAAACATCGTGAGGAAACCTACATATATTTGAAAAGATATTCAAAGACATATTCATTGAGAAACGGTGATGGACTCACCATCTGTCACAGTGGCGCCTAAATATACTTGAGACCAAATGACGATGCTCTGATACAAATCTGCCTACTCCTTCGGGAACCCTTAAGAGAAAATCTTCTTACGTAAATTATGGAAGTTAACGACACACGCTTTACTTCAGAGATATATTTAGGTACCATGTGAGAGATATCCTACCTGGCACTGTCTCTCAATCACGTTATTATATACACATTTGAATGCGATCTTAAACGTATGTATGTTCGAAAATGTTTCAATTAAAAATACTTGTAGGATTAATGGCCGATGGAAACAAATAATTCACTCCAAGTGTGGACTACTTGTTGATGACCACGATCCTCAGTCATGAGGGAACGACTAGAGTGAGAGTAGGATTAATGCTTCAGTTAAGAAAAGCTTCGAATAAATTCAGCTCGAGTACCAGACTGTAAAGTATGTACGCGATTTCAACACATCCGACAGAGTAGTAACTCCCCACGCTAGTTGATGCAAATACAGAGTGGCGACGCGAATGCGCCTCGATTTTTCATCTCAAGAACAGAGCGGCAAAATAAGAGCTTAAATTTCTAGTTTGTATGCAACGCTCCAGACCCTAGTTCTGCACAATGTTGTTGTAAATCTTATTCCACGGACATCGGCCTAGATCTGCGATGCACTTGTACTTTTATCAACAAAAGACGACAGTGAAGGACCATTCATACTTTTTCTTTGACATCGAATGACAACGTGACCTCGGCTGTAGCAGTTTTATTACTAGACAACTCGAACACGTTTGATGATACTACGTGGATTAAAAATACAGCAGATTATATAGAGATATATCGAATACAAAGAATCGAGTACAAAAGTATCGGTATCGATAGGAAGAGTATCGATACCACAAAGTATCGATACTTTTTTCGTGTCCCTATTTGAAAGTTTACTTGATACTTATAGCAACTCACATTGTTACTATATGTTTCATTATATTTACTGTGTTAGCCCACACAATCTAAAATTACTAGCCCTGAAGTAGAAGTATGTGAGAGTTCGGCAGTGCGGATTGCGTGGGTAAAACAAATGACGAATTGATGAGCAATTTGATTGTATTAACTGGTATAAAGTAAATTTTCAAAGTGGTAGGTGCTCATAGAACCTGTAACATCGACCGGATAATAGATTAATAGCTCAGTTAATTGTATCCGGAGACAGTTGGTTTCCATAGCTTCTAGCAGAATTAGCATATTATTTTATTAGAATAGCAGTACGATAAGATCTGTAACTACGAAAATCTACAATGCAGTACTTGCGTGCAACGAAAGCGAAACCATAGCGCGATGTAAAATAATACAAGTGCCATCAAGTGGCATACAAAGGAAGTAATGGACACTGATGGATTGTACAATTTATTTTTATAAATATATAGACCTTACATAATTATTTTAGGCCTACAGCCCTAAGAAAATTTGTCTAATCAAAAAACAAAGGTATAAAAGAAGGTAAGAATTACGTTTTCGTCTACTTTTTGGGGCTACTTTGTAGAACCAGGACCCAACGGATTTGCTAGTCGATTTTGAATTGCCCCACTGGGACACACCAACTTCTGGAAGATCTATCTATCAGAAAGGTGAACCTCGCTGTTACTCCGCTCAATTGAAACCATTTGTAACGTAACCAGTTACTATTAAGCATCAAGTCGCCAAAAGTTGTTGTTAGAAATACCTATCTCAGTCGTATTCCCTCAAAATAGTTTATTCAATCTCCAACAATGTTGAAGTCTAAACTTCGAATGAAAATTGCATAGTGTATACAGGGCCTAGCACAGCGTGAGATTTCCCTCGAGCTCAACCGAGCTTAAAATGTGGACAGCGTTTAGATGCTGTCGTTGACATAAACACAGTTCTCACTAATAGAGTTGGATTAAAATCTGAAACTGTTCGTAGTTATGCAGACAGCTATGATGGCACGCTTCGTGGATTCATAATCAACGAAAGTTTATTTTAGTACTTTATGTTCGGCTTAGTATTGTTTTAACACACTTCTTGTCGGAATTCTAAATTGCAACCTTTGTGTAACAGGCAAATACTTGAAGCACTCGTCCATCATGTTCTTAGACGTGTAATAAAAATTATAGTTTAAATAAATTCAAAAACACGATTTATAGAAAATCTCACTAAAAATATAATATAAATGTTTGACAAATTTGAATTAAGAATAGTATAAATAAGAAAAAAAAATCAAAAAGCGGAGGGTGCATTATGTCAAAAGCTATAAATATTGTATTGAATGAGTAGATAGATGGCTTATCAATTTGATAATATTTCAAAAAGCATTTAAGCAATTATTTGTTTTTTTATTTTTGAATATTGAATTGTCATTGGTCCTTGATTAGTATTTCGATTTCGATTTGATCCAACGTTTTGAAGGACTTCAAAATCATGTTCAAAGTTTCCGTTACATAGTAGCATACGTATGAAGCTAATTAAAGTGTGATAAAAATACTATATACAATATTCCGTTGAAATGTTTTGTTTGTTGCAGGCCTACTCTTCCACAAGGCGATCCTCATGTCAGGGTCAGGCCTCAGTCCTTGGTCCTTGGTGGCGGATCCTAATAAATATGCAGCCATTGTCGCTACACATGCCAACTGCTCACCAGGTAATGCCACATTTCAATTGTTTAATAATAATTATTTTTTTATTCAGTAACCGAGGTGTACCTTAATTTAGTGACCAGAGTCTCATTTTATGCTTGTATAGCCAGTGTTAGGAGGCCCTGCTCTTCATAATTTTTCAACATGATTGGAGGTACTGTGTCTACCCTATAATGTGGTTATATCATATATATATCCTCACGCCTTCCCACAAGGGTCCCCGAAGGGGTAGGCAGAGGTGTATAGGTAATACCCACACACCCACTTTCCGCCAGAGGTA
>JACCPG010006084.1:0-56852 GCA_016069955.1 Drepana arcuata | reverse complement strand
AAAATATACGAAATGTATCGACATTTCGTATATTTGATATTTTTTACGGTAAGTGGTCTAGATATTTAAGTCAAGCATACGATGTACAGTTGCAACTTGCCGACTACATTTATTGAACGGTCAAACGGTATAATGTTGTCGTTTTTGCTAGCTCACTACCAAGTCCTATTAAGTTTTATCCAGTGGTTGACAACTAGCGGTAACAACTTTAGCCACCTACAACAACGAGGAATGTATTCTTACAAAATTGCGCACTGACTTCCATCTATCATAGGGGTGGTTTTTCCCAGGAGGTATAACCTATTTGATGAAAACACATGCATCGATATATCATAAACATACATAAGAATAGAGGTCTGCCTACCCGTGAAAGGCTGATTCTGCCTGATATGTACGTTAAGTACAGTGATTAGTCACACCACGAGCTGAACGGTGAAGGAAAACATCGAGAGGAAACCTGCATACGTCTGAGAAGAAATTCAAAGGCGTATGTATAGTCGTGCTTGAGTAACGATGGACTCGCCATCCGTCACGTTGGCACCTTATATACCTCTGGCGGAAAGTGGGTGTGTGGGTATTACCTATACACCTCTGCCTACCCCTTCGGGGACCCTTGTGGGAAGGCGTGAGGATATATTATATATTATTTATATTATATAACAATAAAATGCGATAGAATCTATGCAAAGATCATATATGTGTTTAATTAGTATTTTGTTGTAAATGCATAGTGTGCGACCGTCTTGAGAGTATGTACGGGAATCCGTGTATGAAAGTATATATGGGGTATGGGTAAGGTCTCAGCCCGGAATTCTTTCAGAGTTCTACACACTTGAAATATCACTTTACAAATTCCAGTCAAAGGTACAGTAATCGGGGGACATATTCTTGATAAATTTTTACACGAGCAGTACACTATATAAAATTACAAATCGTTAGTTGTCGACTGGAGGCGCAAGTATATCACTTTGCAGTCTGTTACCAGCGCATATGCAAATGAATACAAAACAGTATGTAGATATAAGGCATGGTAATTCTCTTTGCTTACTCTGTATGACTCGGCATGCTAATATGTTTGAGAGTTTGGGGCGCACGTCGCATTCCAGCGAAGCGTGCACGATGCAATTCATAGACATATTAAAAAAGCCTGATCACATTCGAAGGTTTTAAGTTTAGCGCGCCTCTGCGTCTTTTATGTAGGTATACTAATCCTTAGTATACATGATTCATGTAAATATCACTTACTTTTTCATCAAAGAACCCTTGGTCGTCCGTCCTCTGCTGACCGAGTAATCTGTCTGTTTCCAAATCAGTGTCTGCTTCGTCTAGAGTTAAAAAAAATGTTTTTATCAATCCCAATATACTGTCTCATTAAAAATCATACATACACACATATCATCACGCCAAGTCCCTAACGGGGTAGGCAGAGAGTATAGAGCGCCAGTTCTCTCTAGACTTGCATACCTCTTTCACTTCGTCCACATTCATCAGTCTCTTCATACATGCTCGTCGGTTTCGAGTACTCTTAACGTTCCCGTCCTTCAGAGTCCGATCTATTTGATCCAGGTAGTTAGAACGTGGCCTTCCTCTGCCTCTTCTTGCACACACTTTGGCTCTGTATATCTGTTTCGTCACTCATCCTTTATGTCCAAACCAACGTAACAACATTTATAAAATAAAAACTTGATTTAACTTAAATATATTCTAATAGAATTATTACCTTCGTCCCCACTCGTTGGTTTCACATCCACCGATTCCGTACTTTGAGCTGATGACGGCCTTTTTCTGGTATAAAATATAGTTTTAGTCAATGCTATCAATATTTTATTCGCTTGGACCAATTCGTTCAGTAACTTTTGTGTATATCGCGTTCAGACGAACAAACGCCTCGGTACATAGTTTTATAAGATTTAGTTAAAATAAGTTTAGTACTACGTCCTTAGGTAACTCAACAGACATTAAGATACTATAGAGTATTTTATTGGATTCCAGAACGATAGCTCTATAATTTAAAAAATATAATCAAATAAACTATTTTGTTCTTACCTCGGCGGATAAACATCGTCATGATGTACAACGTGCGGCGTGTGGTGGTGGTGAGGTGTGTGCACGGGGTGGGGCGCGTGGGGGGTGTGGGGGGCGAGCGGGGCGAGGGGTACGTGCGGGGCGAGCGGGGCGAGCGGGGCGAGGGGAGCGTCGGGGGGCGAGGCCGGCCGGTGGGGCGCCGGCGCGGGCGGCGGGGGCGCCGTCTCAGTGCACGCTGCTGGCAAGTAAGATATTATCATTAACAAACCTTTTGTATAATCCGATCCGATCCGAATCCGACAGAACATGCCATTCGGAGCGTAAATAGCACTATTAAGGCGGAACTATATTATAAAAAATATGACAGTGACAATACGATGAAAATCAAAAATATTATGACGTCACAGTACAAATGTAACATTAGTTTATTCATATTAATATGCCTTTCAGCATGGGTCACCGAAGAGGTAGGCAAAAGTGTTATAATATCCTCTTTTCACCGAAGCTAAATTTAGATACCTAAGTAGCACAAGAGGAGTCCGTCGCAAAAGCATGCATAATATTTCCCGATTATTCCTTGAGCGTAAAGCTCGTGGTGTGTTAAATCACCGTACCTTAAATAAGTTCAGTAAAAAGACATTGGGGCTCATTGTAATAAAATAAGGATATATCGATGGCATTTTATTTGTATTAAGGTTTATCATATAAATTGTAATTTATTTTATTATTATGCAAGGGTTCAAAAGTCTGAGTAAAAAAAAAACCAACCGAGTGGATCCAATGAGTGTAGATCGGTATCAGATAACACGTGGGGTTCCGTGGTTCCATTCTCCACAATTTCTTCGATTATGACCGAAGTGTGCGTCTGGAAACAAATTTAAATATCCAACAGCTATAGACTACATATCTACCTTGTAAATCAAAATTAGTTTAAGGAAAGTAAACTCAATAAACAAGTATGATTCAGTCCATAATCGCCTGACAGAAAGCTTTCCTTCATAATGTCTGGACTCATTGCCTTATACTTCAAATATAAATAAAGTCTATATATTCTGCCTGGTAGGAACTCTATCCCATTTTATTTATAGAAATTATAGGAAAATGCACAATTTTAACCAAGTGCTGATAGGCTAGCAAAAGTTTCTTCCCACAAAAGTTCCCGAGAGTAAAGCAGAAGTGTATCAGCACACTCTCTGTATCTATTGAGGTGCCGACGTGACAGACGGCGAGTTAGTCACCATCTGTCACGTTGGCACGACTATACGTCCTTGAATTGATCCCTCTGCCTACTAAAATTATAAATTCGAAAGTTTGCTACGAAGTTCGTTGCGCTTCGTTCAAAAACGACTAAACAGAATTGTATGACATTCGGCATTCGGTGTTATGTTTTCAGATATAAATCTGCCCATGATGTCAAACTGTATGCAGATGAAACCGCCGAGAATTTCAAATTTCAAATTTATTTATTCAAATGCCAGAAATAGTATTACATAAAATACATTATATGGAAAGTTTACAATAGCAAGAATATGTATACAGTATCTAATAAGCATGGTGCCTAATTGGGGAATCCCCGGAGCGGACCAATGGCAACAGTGCACACATTAGGCCTTCAGTAAGCATGGTGAATACCTGCAAAGAGGCCGTTTGGTTGTTGTTGTCGTTGTCGGAGGCGTGGCCCGAGGACAAGCCGTCCTCGACTATGGGCAGGCGGGTCACTGGCGCGCGGGTCGTGTCCATTTGTACTATGGCAGACAACATACAATGCGTTACTTACGGTCAGTAGGTGTATATGTTTATATATATCTTACTATCTTAGTAATATTATAAAGGCGAAAGTTTCTAAGTTTGGAAGTTTGGATGTTTGAATGTTTGCTGCTCTTTCACGGTAAAACGGGTGAATCAATTTGGCTGAAAGTTGAAATGGTGACGGCTTATCACTAATTAGTACATAGGCAACATTTGAATCCTGAAAAATTCAAAGTTTTAACATTCTGACAAGTATGTTGTTCTTTCACGGCATAGCGGCTGAACCGATTCTAGCAGGAAAATACATAAGCTACTTTGTCGAACTCCACGCGGGCGATTCCGCGAGCAAAAGCTAGTATAATATAACTTAAAAGACAAAGAGAACACTCATTTATTTTGACGTAAAGCGTCATGTGCCTTGATATAATAATAAAATTCTTGAATTATGATGTAATATGGTAAGGTATTGTGATAGTGGTCCCTGGTCCCATCTACGAAGCTGAAGATGTGTCTACTATTATTAGCATATGTGTTTAAGTATATAAATCGTTGTCAAACACATTAAGCACAAAGTTTGGGATTCGATCATTAAAAATTACAGCTACCCTTATTTTTTTTCATGTGTGAACGACTGTAACAGTCACACAAACAGACTGTGATTTCAAATATTAACATAAAAAGTCACGCAGCCTCGAAAGAAACGATAGTGTTACCTAACTATTAGTATGTGTTCCTATTAGCATGTGTGTATAGTACCTTTCATCTCGGAGAGTTCGTTCTCCATGAGCATGAGCGAGAGGTCCGATGCCTCGTCGCTGGAGTCGGAGTGGCGCGCGAAGGGCGGCCGTCGCGGCGCCGGCGAGCCCGAGCCGCTCCAGGCGCCGCGCACGCTCAGCTCCACCACGTTGGGAGACGCCACGGCAGCGCGCGGCTGCAACAAAACACGCACACGTCACACACACGCGCCCTCGTAACACGCTACGCATACAAGACCACGTGATGCACGTTGCACACGCGCCCACGTTATGGATGCTACACCCACGTGAATGGGTCACGTAAGCTTCATACACACGCCCATAAGACGCACATCATGCCCCCGTGGTACGCACGCTACACTCACGCGCTTACGTGGCGCACGTTACACACAGACGTACACGCCACGTATGCGCACGCGCCTACGTGACGCCGCCCCTCACCGATCCACTGCATTTTTATTTTATTTTTTATTGATTTATTTGTATCACCAACCACTGTACTGCATAATTGATCATTCCTGAACAAATCTACGCCGGCTACAGACGTTGCAAGTGAACCGTCTTATTTTGCGTCTACTTGTTTAATATTAATAACGTTAATCACATAAGTTTAGATTTCTATATGAATAAATAGTTTCCTTGAAAGTAAAATCACTTAAAGAAAGTGTAAAGAGAAACAGGAAATATGTTCTACATCTAATTTACAACCATTGAATAATTATTGAATAAATATTATGAGTTCATAATATTATAAAAGTGTGTGGCTATTTTAAGTGGCATGACTATACCTACCTGTGGGTCAGCGGACGAATGGTTGAGTAGATCGTCTCTAAGTGACGCGCTCCCGGTTTGTATCCAGGCCTGTACCAATTTTTGGAACTTCAATACTGTGACTTTTAATCGTTCAGACTGCCTACCACATTGCAATGATGGACGAGCTCGACGTACGCGCGCCACTTCTTATACATACATATCTTCAATAGTTACGTGAATATAATATTAACAAGAAATAAATAAACCATGGAGTCTGATCCCGATACACATATATTTAATATTTTCAATGATTCTGTTACATAAATGAATATTTAAAAATGTATTTGATAAAAAAACAACTATGTAGATATATATAGAGGAAATAATTATAACTAATATACTGAACAAAATAATTTGCTCATAATAAAGCTAATAGAACTTCAAATACACGAAAAAAGCAACCACGCAACTACTACTAACCACACTCACAATACTAATGTTTGATGGGAGTAGCTATCGAACCCACGACCATTGGCAGAGAAAGAGACAAAAATACTAACTACTACGCATGCGTGCTAGATCTATAGCATAGGAGGCAATATACGGTTATGATAAGTCTAATTGTTTACTGAAAGAAAAATAATAGCAAGTGAACCAGAAAGTTAATAGTAATTAGTAATGTTCTTTTACATCACATCATATACATATATATCTTCACGCCTCTACAAATATCCCCAGAGGGGTAGGCAGACGTGTGTAGTACCTAGAATCCAATTTTCACCGGATTTATATTTTAGGTGCCAACGTGACAGACGGCGAGTTTATTGCCGTTTCTCAAGCACAACTATATACATACCTATCAAACGTGTGCAGTTCCTCTCGATGTTTTCCTTCACCATTAATCTCGTGGAGTGAGTAAATACGGTACTATATTATCTCGTATTGTATACGAGTTTAGTATGTAACGTGCTTGTAGTGCAGAGCTTTCTTTATATCAACTCTATATTTATTCCACAACTTATACTTCACATTAGTTAGTTTTATTTTTACTGAATAGCAGAAGAAATGATAATTACTTATATAATTAAACTAGCTGCCCGCCCCGGCTTCGCACGGGTGCAATATTGATACTAATAATAATGTAAAAGATAAAAATGGTTATGGTGGTATATCCTTTAGAGATAATTAAATACAATCGCGGACTTTTATATCGATCATTTGAAGATATACTACTCCGTAGTACATTTATTTGATCTATCTCGTAAGGTTTACCAATCGTTTGCGATTTAAGCGCACAAAAATATGTGCCTATGATCACATTACAAATCTTTGAATATTTAGTTATTTATTAAATAAGAGAAAAAGAGGCGAATTTGGAATAGTCTTGGTTTCCGATTTTCATTAATATTGTTTGATATTTGAGCGTTTTTAGCTGACCTCTACATCGTGTAAGGAATACTCCTACCAAATTTTAAGTCAATCGGCATAGTTCCTGAGATTTCGTGATAAGTGAGTTCACAAATGGGATCTTCTATATATTTATAGATATAGTTTAGTTGTCCCGCCCAGCTTCGCTTGAGTGAAAAAAATAAAAGCCATGGACCCAGTGGCGCCACCTATCGGATCCAATTATCAATCTAAACCATTCTCGAAACCACCTGAAGACATACGGATAATTTTATTAAAATCGGTCCAGCCGTTTACGATTCTATAAAGGGCAAACAATCATTTTTATATTTATAGAAGATTAAATAAAAGAAAAGCCTTATAATAAAGATGCATATTATAAGTATAAAAAATAAATAGGTAACATAAAAACCAATACACATAGTTAAATTATTAGCAAAGTAAAGCGATTAAACGACAAACACAGTACGTTCACGTGTTACCTACGAACATTACAAAAGTATAAGAATATATATTGTTTGCAAAAATTACTGAACGTTATTGGATGAAATAAGGCACAGAGATAGAATATTAGCTGAATTAACACAGGATAGGACCGGTGTGTCACAGAGAATACAACAGTTGTCTTCTAGAAGTTATAGAGTGTTGTGAATATCGTTACAACAGATTTCTTGCCTTATTACCATAAGGGTAAAGTATTGAAAAACATACATATCATCACGCCAAGTCCCTAACGGGGTAGGCTGAGAGTATAGAGCCCCAGTTCTCTCTAGACTTACATGCCTCTTGCGCCTCGTACACATTCATCAGTCTCTTTATACATGCTCGTCGGTTTCGAGTACTCTTGACGTTCCCGTCCTTGAGCGTCCGATTGATTTGATCTAGGTAGTTCGAACGTGGTCTTCCTCTGCCTCTTCTTGTACACACTTTCGCTTTGTATAATGTATATCTGTTTCGTCAATCTTATCGTCTCTATATGTCCAAACCAACCTAACATGCCTTTCTTCATCTTTTCAATCACACCCCCGTTCACTCATCACTTGATTTGAGAATCTTTTCATTGCGGATTCGATCTAAGATCGTTAGTCCGAACTGAAAAAAAAAACCACAAAAATTGCCCGACTTGTCCCGACTCTACTAAACGTAAGTGAAGAACGACTCTCTCGCAATTGTTTTTTCCAGATGACATTTGTGTTTCGCGCCATAATGAATCTATGGTACGCGATAGTTTTACTTGTTATCGTCCATGGTATCCCATAACAATATGCAATAAATACGATTCTTGGTTTCCGATTAATATTGTTTTATATTTGAGCATCATCTATGTTTATGCGTTGAAATAAATAAATTAAATTTATTAATAACTAATTTCAATTTATTATAATGGTCACAAGTAACACTTGGTTAAATGTATAAATAATCGATTACAAAAAAAAAATAAAAAAAAAAGTTTTACTTCTTTAAATAATAATGAACATTGAATCGAATTCTTATTTTAAAACGCAAGTGAAGAACGACTCTCTTGCAATTGTTTTTCCCAGATAACATTGGTACTTCGCGCCATAAAAAGCAATGGTTGAAAACGTGTTTTTTTTATTTAACGCCTTGCGGGTGGAGTTTCATAAAATCCGTTCTTAGCTGACCTCTACATCGCGTAAGGAATACTTCTACCAAATTTCAAGTCAATCGGCCTTATAGTTCCTGAGATTTCGTGATGAGTCAGTTCAAAAATGGGATCTCCTATATATATATAGATAATGGAGTGGAATAATTAAAGTTAAAACGTCAAAAATGACATGTCGATCATAATACTTTGTAGATATGTCTTATTATAATTTTTATTTTGACAAAACTTCAAAATAGCACAGCCAGTATTTTAAAACGTTAACTGTCAACGACAAGCTACATATGTATTAATACCGGTGTTATCAAACAAGTGATATTTAAAAAAAAAGACATCTTGTGGTGAGAATGAGCTGTGACTGAGGAACCACGATAGCCTCGCTATCCGGCACTTTGGCACTGAGCCAAATTAATTATTAGCAATAAATACTCATTGGTAGTTTTCGATGCGAAAATATAAAAGGTAGGAGTTTAGAATGTAAAAGTAATACTAAAAAAAATTTAACGGTATAGGGGAAAATATCTGAGTTGTGAATCTATAATTTTTACATAAATACATCGGAATCTCTGTTAGCGTGCAAAGTGCGTAGATTTTGTCTTGAGCCGCTGATCCTTTGCCCGTTTGCTGATACCATTTAAAGGCGTATGCTACTTCATACTTTGAATATAATTATTAAGACGTTTCTTTTTTTTTATTTTGATTTTCTTAGTTATTGTGGATCATTTTCGTACGGTGTAAAGAAGGGCTACTTAAGTTACCGAAAAATAGTGCTATAAAAACATATTAATTCTTATTTTAGAGGTCAAAAACCATCTTCGCATTATTCCCCTTCAAATAAAACCGGTATGGCACATTGGTCTGCCCCAAACATAGGAATTTAAGTTTTTTTGCATGCAGTTTTCACCTATAATTAAGATGGCATTTAGCACGGGCACAACTTCGAATGATTTTTATTACTTGTAATAATGTACATCTTGTTGGTAAATCCTTACTAATATTATAAATGTGAATGTAAGTTTGTTTGTTACGCTTTCACGTAAAAACTACTTAGCCGATCTTCATAAAACTTTGTACACATATTCTTGGAGGTATTAGAAGTAACATAGGATACTTTTTATATAAAAAAAAAAAAAATTATGAAAGATAAAAATGTCGTCCACGCCAACGAAGTCGCGGGCACAGCTAGTCTTGTCATAAAATAAGACATAGGTAATTATTTCATGTATTTTATATCTATATATAGTTACTTTACTTCTACTAAATAAGACATATAGTACTATATATTGTTTAAAAATACGTAAAGTAAGGTCACCTGCAGGCCGAGGAAGTTGGTGTGATTGTGGGCGGTGTGCGGCGAGTCGAGCGCGTCGGCCACGTGCGGCCACTCGCTCTCACTGCCGCCTTCCAGGCCATTCTCAGACGGACACTCTTGGGTTTGACGCCTCAGCTCATAGTCCAGCTCCTGCAATCGACAGATGACAGTGATGTCACAATCTACGTACATCTATACAAATATTATAAAGAGGAAAGATTTGTATGTAAGTATGTTTGTAAGGAATTGACTCAAAAAGTACTGGACCGATTTTAAAAACTCTTTCTCTATTTGAATGCTATATTGTCACTGATTAATATAGGCTATTTTAATAGCAAGAAAATTTTTTTTTTATGCCTAAATGTTTCAAAAATATATATGTACACCCGTGCGAAGCCGGGACGGGCCGCTATCTAATACATAAAGAAACGTTAAGTTCGTTAGGGACTTGGCGTGATGATATGTATGTATGTATGTTAAGTTCGTTTGCGTACACATTATAACCTCTAAAAGATCCGTAACGATTGAGCTAAACTTTTGACAAAATACAAAATCTGTTTTACGGATAATATTTCTTTTTACGTTAAAGTAAAATATATCCTTACGCCTTCCGACAAGAGGTATATAGGTAGTACCCACACACCCACTTTCCGCCAGAGATATATTTTAGGTGCCAATGTGACAGATGGCGAGTCCATCGCTATAAATACATACGCCTTTGAATTGCTCCTCGGATGTAGGCAGGTTTCCTCTCGATGTTTTTCGTTTACCATAAAGCTCGTGGTGTGACTAATCCCTGTACTCAAGTTCAGAAAAACTCATTGGTACAGTCGGGATTGGAACTTGCGAACTTTGTGTTGCAGGCAACTACTAGACCCACTCGGCAACCACGGTTTCTTATTATTATGTAAACAGTCCATCCATACGATATGGTGGATAATCAGGTGCGCTATCACCACCATAATACTGTATCATTTTGATTTAGTAAAGCCGCTTCACTCATTGGAAACTTAATTGAATTCACTTTACAAACTTTTTTACAATAAACGATGAACAAGTGAACGAATTAACGATTCCAATTATACTCGTATTGTACTAAACACCTTTTATAGAAAGGAACTCGTCAAAACTTGAAGCCTATTGTCCCACCGATCGCTAACAGTTTGTGCCTAAGTTATATTCGCGATCAATTGTACAAACTATGTTCGGGTCGTTTAAAGGCAAGTCACATTCATAACTCATGCATTATTTATGTAACGATACGTCTTAAATTGGCCACAATTATCTGGTTACGATTTAAATACAGTGTCATCCGACACGTTTATAGATAATTTATTGTCATACGTGCTAGAGTAGTCTTATGCATTGAGGTGTCACTTGCAATGCGAAGATAGCAGGTTCAAACCAGTCTGGACATTTTTTTTCTAAGCTTAAGTACCTACAATATCGTATCTTTACCCTCCCCATAAAGGGGAACCGTTGTGGAACGGCGAAGGCGGAGAACTAAATCCCTATTTTTTTTTGTATCGTCACTCGTAGCGTGAGTTCTGGGAACTTTTGCTACTTAACCAGTCAATGGAGTGACCTAGGCCTCCAGCCAGGTCTAAAACCCTCTTTTCGCAGAAGACATTTATATACACGTGACGGATGGCAGATTTTTTTCGCGAACGTATGCGTGTTTTGGTTCGATGTTTTCCATCTCAATGGGAATTATTATTATTAAATGATAATTTGAAGACCTGCTTTTGTTTTTCATTTGTTTACAGATTTTGCAATTGATGACAATGCACATATCACGATCCTAGAATCAGCATTGCAATCCAACGTGACAACGCTAGTTTCCTTGGCACGTTGCCGCTGTTACCAATTTGGTTCAAATAATTTACATACATACATACATCATCACGCCGAGCCTCTAACGGGGTAGGCAGAGTATAGAGCGCCAGTTCTCTCTAGACTTACATACCTCTTTCGCTTCGTCCACATTCATCAGTCTTTTCATACATGCTCGCCGGTTTCGAGTACTGTAATATTTTATTTGTAAGAATAATTAAATTTCATTTTGAATTATATAGGTACATACAATAGTTTCGTATGTACATATACATACATATCATCACGCCAAGTCCTTAACGGGGTAGGCAGAGTATAGAGCGCCAGTTCTCTCTAGACTTACATACCTCTTTCGCTTCGTCCACATTCATCAGTCTCATCATACATGCTCGTCGGTTTCGAGTACTCTTAACGTTCCCGTCGTTTCGTATCGTCTATGGTAAATGCAAGGGAGAACAACCTGAAAGTTGACAACCTCATCGGCGTTGACTTGCGTCTGGCCAGCGACCGCCGGGCACCTGAAGAACTCCTCCAACACCTTGCGCGTCTCCGAGAACTCGTATAGATAGTCGAACGCCGCCGAGCTGGACGGCGGAGTCACCTCCCTGCTCTCCGTGACCACTCTCTGGAAACGGATAATATAGTTATATTTAACTAGATACGCCCTGCGATTTCATCCGCATAAAATTTTTATACCGGGCCGAGGTGGCCAAATTGTTCGAGCAGTTGCCTGTTCAAATTCAAGTCCCGACTGTACCAATGAGTTTTTCTGAACTTAAGTACAGTGATTAGTCACACCACGAGCTTTACGGTGAAGGAAAACATCGAGAGGAAACCTGCATACGTCTGGGAGGAAATTCAAAGGCGTATGTATAGTCGTGCTTGAGTAACGGCGATGGACTCGCCATCTGTCACGTTGGCACCTAATATACCTCTGGCGGAAAGTGGGTGTGTGGGTATTACCTATACACCACTGCCTACCCCTTCGGGGACCCTTGTGGGAAGGCGTGCGGATGAGAAAATTTTAATAAGATTTTCCCCATTTTTGCTATATTTTCCATCGATGCTCCGTTCCTATTACTATTAATAGTAGTATATTAAGCGTGACGCTATATAGCCTAAAGCTTTCCTCAATTAACGGCCAAAGTAAGGCAAAAAGATTTTTACAAATAGCGCGTTCAACCAAACAAATTCTTAATCTTTCTTATAATACTGCATGGATATAAATAATCGAATACTTGACCGTAATCTGGATTGACTTGACACGTAAGTCTAGAAAATCTTATTTATTTTCCATTAGGTCTTTACTCTCTCAAATGATTTTCTACAATACTTGTGTCTATTTGGTGTATGGCGATAGACTCTCTATATGTCACGTTGGCACCCAAATATATGTTTCTCCAGTGACAAGAGAGTGCATTACCACACCTGCTTATCCTCCGGCAACCCTTGGGGAAAGCGTATTTCCAAAAGATGGGTATACGCAACGTGTAGTTGATAGTTTTGACGATATGTTTTTAATATTTACGAAGATAAACAGAAAGATATACCAACCTGTGGGAATCCCGGCCTGGGCGACCTGGCGGCAGTCTTCTGGCTGCCCACGCCGTACCTCCGCGGCGAGCCTTCGTATTCAGCAATGGGCAGTTCGCCGATTACTCTAGTGACCCGCTTGTCCTCGTCCCCCGACCCCCAGGCGGGGCTCCCCTCCTCCTGCGAGGCCGTAGACTCGCTCCCCCCATCACAACTAAGCTCACTTTTAAACACTTCACAATCACCATTTTTCATTGTCTCTAAAGTCCTTTTGACACTCAAATCTATTTCCTCATCACTAGCGTCCGGTTCCGTCCTCAAACCTAGAGACACAGAATTCAATATCACTGAAAATAAAAAAGAGAAAAAAAATATGTTGGATGAAAATGGTCAGTAAGGAGAGGGCAGGTTATATTAGAAAGTATAGATTTTCTACGAACAAGCAAGTTTTGGCGCACAAATAAAAGAAATACCACTAGCAATAAGGCCAAGTGTTGTACACATTGAGTTTAATAAGTCTCGTCTTGAATATGTTAATCGATAATACCTATTTAAAAAATATTATTGGTAAAAACTAAAATATATGCAAGGGCACGTTCTTACCGCTACAATAAGTTTATTAATTTGAGGTTTTAATAAATATTTAAACACCTCAATAGATACTGAGTTATCTATTTGTTCTAAATATTTAATACATAGTGCGAAAGAGACAGACTTCTCAACGACATAAGTACAACTATCCCTTTTAAGCTATTTATAATTATGGCACGTCATCCGCATGTCAGAACCCAGAACTCGGAACTGACTTGAATGGATGTAAAATAAATATCCTCACGCGTTCCCATAAGGGTTCCCGAATGTGTAGACAAAGTTGTATAGGTAGGTAGTGTAGTACCCACACAACCAATCTCGCTTTGAAAAACTTGTTATACAACTAGCATTATCAATGTGAAGTTAGTTACAAAAACGTATATATCAACTACAAGCTTATAAGATAGAAAAGGACTTATAGCTACGGGCAAAGTTTAAAAAAAGATGTGTCATAAATTTACAACTGACTGACATCTGTCATTTTGAAATAAAGTACGTAACAGATTATGAAAACTACCTTTCCAATCATCATTGTCATCGAAGACAACGACCTCCCCATCAGCCACCACGGCTATCGGACTGCTCTTGGTGCTCACATCCGTGGTCTTGTGAGGGTCTAATATGGGCGAACTATTCTTGGGTATTCCCATTGTGTTCTGTTCTAAAACTGGTTCGCGGTCGCCGTTCGTGTACGTCGGTGATGACGTATGTCGCGACACCATATTTTTGGGCTCATTGTTTATCCTGTGTAGAGGTATCTGTAAAAAGAACAAAAGAAAAAATGAGTTGCAGTTATTAAAAAAAAACCACGAAGCTAATTGAAATCTAGCGGTCGGTGTCAATCAGTTTTCCTAACTTACAGTAATTTATCTCATCACGAGTTTTGGGGTAGTAGAAAACATGATAAGGAAACCGTATATAAATAAATACCTAAGAGACAGCGACTGACCATGTGTAAAGTTTGCACTTAAATAAACTTAAACCCAATCCAAAGATGGTGTTATTACATATATAAGATTATACGAAAATTAATAAAGCCCTAGTTTAGATAAAATAAGTAAAACCTTCGTCACGTACACAGTGAGATGTTCACAAAGAAGATGAGATAATCTCAACAATATTCCGATAAAGGAAAGTCTCACCCTATTATTAAAACAATGTGCCGCAACTAATCCCGGGATTTCATACTAACTAAACTTTACGGCGAAGTATCGCGCTCTTACGACATTACTCATTATAGCAGTGTTTGCTTACAATTAATACGTTCAAGGTTGGGATTAGTTTCCAATTAAAGGTACGGCGAATGAAAACTACGCGAGAAAACCTACACATTTGAGAAAAATATCAAATTCTTGATTAAAAAAAAAGATGGTCCTCAAACATGCAATCGGGTTCGTTACGTCATGGCTTATGGTACCTATGAAAGCTTGCAACACCAAGACGCTTGCACGTTGCCAACCCTACGGGAATCTTTCACTATCTCATTTGAGAACTCGTATCTGAAGGACGACAGAATAAAACTGCTGGGAGATGTGGAAACCCTTCGTGCATAATACAATTAAACTTGACATTTGAATTACATGATAGGTCTGCTAGAACATAGAACAGTTAATACAGAGTGAAGTTACAATAGTGACCAAGATATCGGGCGGCCTACCTCATTAGCAAGGTTATCCGCGGGGTAGTCCACGGTGTCCTTGGAGAGCGAGCGCACTTTGTTCCTGAGGTTGTGCTTATGCGTATTATTATGCCGCAGCTTCCTCACTGCCTTAGTCCGGCTTTGCGAGTACAGCTCTCTACCTCCCGCTATTTCTATGATCCTGGTAACAGAGAGATACATGCTTACTTGAAGAATAGATTAATCTCGAAATAATAATAATAAGTGATCCGTCGACAGCAACCGGTACACACTTCTCCGTTACGTTACTTCTTCATTATCATAAGCTGTTACGATTGAAGAAGATCATCAATAGACTCCTCCCATTACATTAACAGACTGATGAATGGGTATTAAGTGGAAGAGGCATATGAGTCTACAGAGAACTGGCACTGTACTCTCTCTGCCAATTCTGTGAAGAGCTCGTCGTGATATGTATGTATTATTTCATTCCTTATCAGTGTTCCATCGGTATATCACCCTAATTCGCAAGTAAATTGCTTTGCCCCGCGGTTTCACTAGCGCTCAATTTGACTATGGGCTCCCTTGGATAAGTACCATGATCATAAAATATAGTCAAAGCCGTCCTCAATAAACGGCTTTACTTATAAAAAATATTTTTTCAAATTGCATTTGCTCTTGAGATCGCGCTAAAACAAACATAAGCCTCTTTATAATCAGCGTATGCATTCCCTCACCTAGAGTCCCTAAGTTTGTAAGTGCCTCCCTTGGAGTTGAGTATGACGAGCTGACCATCGTTTCTCTCCTCGTCCGAGGAGTTCACGTTGTTCAGCTCGCGCCCCTCCAGGCCGGAGCTCAGTCTGGAAATAGAAAAAAAGACTCTTAAATCGTTTGAATTTTCCAATAAGGCTTTAATTGCCCTTAGCCGACGAAGCAGTGTGATAAATAGATATGATGAATAAACATAAGTTCGTCAAGTTAGCATCAGTAAAATCGTATTCTTATTTGCTTCTTTGGTGGTTTAAAAAGAAAGGGTGCTAAATGCATAATTCAACTAAGCAAGCACAGATTGAGATAGCATGTGGTTGACACGGTTGGCTAAGCACAGATAAGCATAACATCCGACTGAGTCACAGAATAGACCGTCAGCGAAACAGAACAGGATAGCAAAGGTCTCGCACTGTGTCTGTCACGCTGTCTCGCTTCCAAAAGACTTTTCTTCCGCGAACGCTCAGGCTGTGGAATGAGCTCCCCGTTGAGGTTTTCCCTGGAGAGTACAGCATGGAGTTCTTCAAGAAGGGTGTGAAAAGATTCCTGCAGGGTCGGCAACGCGCGAGTGATACCCCTGGTGTTGCAAGCGTCCATAGGCGGCGGTAACCGCTTACCATCAGGCGGACCGCATGCTTGTTTACCAACCAAGTGGTATAAAAAAAAAAAAAAAGCATGCGATTGATTCACAATACAAGGTCACCTAAATGTGGATCATGTCAACGAGTGTCACAGACTACATGGTTAGCAACTAAGCGTAGACAGGAACGCATGAGATTGAGCCACAGATATATAAGTAATAATAAATAATACCTACCTACTCCACACAAATTCACATAGTTCCAAATTAAGCAAAGCTTGTTTTATGGTAACTAGACAACACACAGGACATCCAAGTCTAAGGTGCAAATACTCGTGTTCATCACACAAATACCTGTCCTCAGCGAGATTCGAGCCCGCGACCACAAGTTTCGCAGTCAGGACCTCAAACCACTAGACCAGACGGTCGTCTATAGACTATGGTTGTATCATAGCGTTCACCTATCGTGTTGATGCTGCATGTTCTTGGGACGGCACTTGGGAAAGAGCCGTGTGATCCGCTCGCCGACGTCGGAGCCGGGCGTGGAGTCGCCGGCGCGGTCGCCCCGAGGCGGCGCCGCGCTCATCGCGCCGCCCCCGCCACGGTCACGCCGCCGCCGTCTCTACCGGCAATACGTGCCACCAAGTTAGTTACATGTAATAAGCCTCAAATTGCCGTCACTATAATATAATTGACGACATTGGCCCCGTGATTTCACCCACGATAAAATTCGATATCATTGTCTTCATTTGTTTTTTAGTAAAACATATGCCGTGTTAAAAAGCCAGCTGATTAGAATGTCACTGTGCCAAATTTAATTCAATTCCGTTAGGCTCTATTCTATCTATCTCTTTGAGTAAAAAATATCCATACATCCTGCCCACCCACGTTGCATTTACAGTGTTAGTAAAAACACGGTAATTAGCAGAGTGAGAACATCGCTTTAACAAGGACGTTAAAGTGATCTCTTCGAGACATCTTTTGAAGTACTTTACTATGAGAAAACACGAAGAGAAAAGGTTCGTGTAGTGCGGTGGAAGTGTAAGAGTATGGAGAGAATGTGGATCCCGAAGAATGAAATGTATGAATGCTAAAATTAGAATATTGGTACATGGGAGAATGAACATTTTGCTAATAATCTACCCATAGAGAATTGTAATTAAGCCGTCATGGCCGATTGCAACACAAAGACTGCCAGTTCGTATCCCGACTGAACTTTTTGAACTTAAGTACAGTGCTTAGTCTCGTGATAAAGCTCGTGGAGCTTTACGGCGAAGGTAAACATCAGAGGAAACCTGCATACGTTTGGGAAGAAATTCAAGTGTTGGAGTAACGGCGATGGACTCGCCATCTGTCACATTGGCACCTAAAATATGTACCTATATCTCTGGTGGAAAGCGGGTGTGTACACCTCTGCCTAGCACTTCGGGGACGCTTGTGGGAAGGCATGCGCATAAAAAGATTTATCGCTGGTGATGTACAATAAAATATTAAAGCCACGTAGCTCATAACTAAGAGTTGTAAGACATCTCAATATAATAATTATAATAATAAAATAATATCTTTACCGAGTGGGTTGGCGATAATACCCTCCTAATGCGAATTTCTATTAGCAACACATAACACTTATAAATCACATAATTTACTTGGAAATACGTGTAAGCTAATATAATGAACATGAACATGTTATGTACAGTCAGGTATGAATAGCATTCCGCGAAATATTTTGAAATATCACCCAATTCGGAGGCGACCGTACGCAAATTTACCGCTAACTCAGGTTCCCGGTAAATTATTATGTTTTCACTGAAATGTTTTGGTTATTTCGTTAATCGCAAGAATGTTTTACACGTCGAAGGAAATACTTCTTTTATACCACTAAGGTGACAAACAAACACGCGCCCGCCTGATGGTAAGCGGTAACCGCCGCCTATGAACGCTTTCCGGGGGGTTACGCTCGCGATTCGAATGCGATTTAAACTAAGTACGGCAATGTGCCCCGCAGTACCACCAGCGTAAAAGTTTGATATCATAATTCATCATATCATGATTAGTCACACCGCGAGCTTTACGGTGAAGGAAAACATCGAGAGGAAACCTGCATACGTCTGAGAAGAAATTCAAAGGCGTATGTATAGTCGTGCTTGAGTAACGGCGATGGACTCGCCATCTGTCACGTTGGCACCTAATATACCTCTGGCGGAAAGTGGGTGTGTGGGTATTACCTATATACCTCTGCCTACCCCTTCGGGGACCTTTGTGGGAAGGCGTGAGGATAATTCCTTACAAACATTCAAATATTTCAAATTTTTAGCACTAGTGTAGATGTAGATAAGTAGGTGATAGTAGTGGTACTATGTGGTGTTTAGCTAGCCTAGCAAATGTCATGGCTCGCGTGGCACCGCCAGCAACCCCTGCCAAATCACCAGATCGATACGGCATTAGCCCCGGGGCCATGGAAACAGCGATTGTTGGCATACGACACTTTAAAATACAAAGAGTTTGTCTCAACATAATTTTATTTGTTAACTTGAGAATTCATTGAATTCGTAATTATTGCTTATTCAATATAAAGTACTACGAAAGCCGTCTTGGCCAAGTAACTTATATAATAATCAGCTGTTTACTGAACTTAAGTGACAGTGTGTAAAGTTACCTTTTATACGACGGGAGTGACGGTTAAAGAAACCGTCATGAGTCATGCCTGCAAAATTAAGACGAACGAGTATCTACAGCCGCCTCGCCAGTGTTGCCATTAAATATATCTCTGGCTAAAAAAGGTTGTTACACTTCTCATCAGAAAAATCTAAACACGTTGCTTATGTTTTGTAAGGAAAAATGTGTATATTTAGGAATGTATGTCAAATGTCTATTAATAGTGAATAATATGAGGTATTATTCTTTGTTGTCAGAAGGCATAAAGATTAAAAAAAATAAGCTATTTAACTAAAATTATCGAGATAGCGGTCGATCTATGCCTTGAATGGGTACAGACAGAGTACAAGTCCGTAACGCGGACTTCGTAGCCATACGCGAAAGGCTGAACACGCGAGCCGCAGCGGGCGTCGACACACTCGACTCGGAGTTTTTCCTCGGGGTGGATTTAGACCGACCGTTTTTATCGACGAGGCCGTGCTAGCCCCGCTTTTTGTTCACTAACCCAATGGGGAACTGAGGAGAGCTTAGGTTGGCATCAGACCTAGTGCGATGGCATTATAGTATTATTAAACGTACATATTTAAAATCATATAAGTGTATATAAAACGATACGACATTCTAAGCTATATTGCTAAGTATTATAGGTTCAATAACGTAATTTTAATTATCTTCGTACAGCGTCTTACGCAGATTATGATAGAAACCTCCTGATATTTAACAATTATACAAATACCTAAACTCTCGCAAAGGTCGTAAGTTCGAATCCCGACTGTACCAATGAGTTCAAAACCTCAATAAACTTAGGCTATGTATCCCTTACATATAAAACGACCTGTAAGTGTGTTTTCCTTCAAGGAGGGATGTGACGTCATTACTCCATCTATGATATATTGTGTTGGCGTATGGCTTGGTCTAGACATCTATAATCATAGATACCAATGCCATTTACATATTCAGAACTACTATTCTGACTGTTGAATTAGTTTTAAAATTTAATGGTTTTCGATTGGGTAGAAAAGACGTGAACTATAATTAACTCACTTTGCATTACATACAAAATGATAAAAAAATAATTGAACTCCGTCGCGAGGGACATCAAAGTTTATGACACATATTCACATAGTAGTCTATTACAAAATGATATAGGAGAGAGGAGTTACAAATTAAGATACTTTAATATAAAGTTTCGTATATGTGATATAGTAACACACAGAAGTGCTACAATTTTCTCGGATACAACCATACAATTACGTGTTAGAGATATTGTATGGGAGCAACACTGTAATTCGAGATGAAAAGTTAATTTAAACCCATTCAACGGACACAGTACACACGGTCGACAAAATCACTTTCCATCAAAGCAAAATGGAATTATAAAATGTCATTAACATTTACAATATTTGACCCCTTTCAGCGCTATCAAAAGGGGTCTCTCCGGACTCAATTACTTTGAATCGGAATTAAAACTTATACAGCTGCAGACAAGATATAATATCGCTTAATGTTCGCAAATTGAAGAGGCGCAAAGGGCGGGGTACAGGTCGCCAATTAGCGATTCCTAGGACATCAGTTATTTAATGAATTCCGCGAAGAGCTGCAGACTCTTGTACGGTAATTAAAAGCCCATTTCCAGAAAAGGTTCGGTTGACGCCTCGTCATTCGAATTTATTCAGAGTAAAATTTAATTACGTGCATTATGCTATCAACAAAAGACGTTTCATCCCGCAATTAAATAGACTCGAGTCATTTAATAAGTGTCCTTATATTTATATGGAATTTCCATTTGAGTATTTTTTATGTACATAATTAAATTAACAGTAGATGTAGATTGTAAACCAAATGCCACGTCACAACAACACGAATCAAATTCATCAAAAGCTCAAGGTTAAGAAACATTAAAATACTCGAAGCCGGCGAGCAGGTATGAAGAGACTCTAGAGACGACAGACAGTTTCCTACAGTGAAACAAATACCCTGCATGGTAGGCAGAGACATATCTTCACGTTGACTCCAATGTGAATGTGACATTATTTGTAAATTATAGAACAAATTCCGCCAAATACCCCCTAGCTCGCAGGCCAACAACACTATAAGCCAAGGTCTGTACACCATAGGGGTGCCCTAAGTCTTGTTTGCTTAGCATCTAAGAGGTGCCTCGTGGGGGAGAACTTGGCCTTGCCATGGCCGTCTAAGCAGCAAAAGTTAAAAAAAAACCCACTAACACGGCTAAAATATATCTCTGGCGGAAAGTGGGTATGTGGGAAGGCTTGAAGTTAGATGAACTAACACATAAAGGCAGACATATGCCACGTTCAAACACGCTAACCACAATTATTATTACAAAGACACTGTCTAGTTCACCTTACGCAAATACTTTGGCAAAGAGTAATTCACAGTTACACCGCTCCAGATGTACGTCCACTTTCACAAAGGAAGAGGGAGACAGACCCCAGCTTTTCCCTTAATTAAACATTGAATAAAAGCTACGGGGAATATTTTCGCAGAGTATTGCGTTGGGCCGGAAAATCGCTAATCTCATTAGGCTAAAGACCTGGGTGACCGAGGTAACAACGCAAGGATTATTTTTTTGGTTATTTATGTATCTGTAACAAAAGAGCCATTTAAATCTTACTTACTACTCAAAATCAAAATACAAACTTTACAAATTAATTTTCAACTCGTTTTTGAGAGTGTTTCTTTGTCGCGCCGGTACGACTAAACGCTATTGGATGAAATTTACCACAGAGATAATTAACATTGATAGATAGATAGGCAATTTATTTCAAGCATTGGAATGCTTTACAGCAGGAAAATAATCTTCCAATGAGATTTAATTTTACGCGTGTGTATCCGTGAAGTACGGCTAGAATAAACGAAAAGAAAGATAAGTAAAGCAGTAACCATATATTAATATTAGTCGAGGTAGCCGCGTGGTTCGAGCAGTCACCTGCATCACAGAGATTGCACCACTTCTGGCTGCTGGGCAGCGGTGCTGTAACACCTCTGCCTGCCTCTACGAGGACCGCGTGGGAATAGAGACACCGCACGTAGGCACTTACATTTTGATGCTGAAAATGTAAAACCTGCATATTTTCGTGACTATATTTTATGACAAATATAAACCTTAAACTCGAAGGCGATACAACGATTTTGTTACGACGACAACGACCCTTACATAGAACAATACACTAAACCTACATCAATAAGGCATCATTGTTTGCCAGAAAGGCTGACATTTAATAGGCATAAAGGTTAGGTTAGGTTAGATCTGTGCCAGTTGAGGCGATTAAATGGGGGCAGACCAGCTTGCGGATAGTCAGGGTGGGGGCCCTGGCTGCCACACAACGCGGGCCAAGGGTTGGCGGGTGCGCGATGTGGCTCGTGCTTCCAATGGCACAGTGAGGGTACTAGAGGCGAAGTTAAGCGCCCCTGGGATGTGCTCAGGCAAAGTGCAGGAGGGCACTGGTGAGTTCCTCAGGAGAGCCCCTATATTCACAGAGGATGGCTACAGAGGGGAATTTAGTGAAGTCTGTGTTAGATATCTATTTATATTTCATGTGTATGTATTAAAGCGGGTGATACCACGTGACGCAGCTCACAGTTCAAACTAATACAAAAAATACTAATATAATAATATATCCTCACGCCTTCCCACAAGGGTCCCCGAAGGGGTAGGCAGAGGTGTATAGGTAATACCCACACACCCACTTTCCGCCAGAGGTATATTAGGTGCCAACGTGACAGATGGCGAGTCCATCGCCGTTACTCAAGCACGACTGTACATACGCCAAACTAATATTATAAATGCAAATGTGAGTCGGTCTATTGAAATGTCACGCCTGAACGGATTTTAATGAGATTGGAACGAAGATAGCTTAAACTTTCTTTGACTGACTTTTCCAAAGTTCAATTCCAAGGGATTAAAGGGATGTCAAAGTTTTGTATCGAACTGGCTGACAGCGAAACAGCTGAAACGATCTTCATACCGGGAGTATCTTGATGCTGGGAGGAGCTTATGTTATGGTAACTAGACAACGATATATTTACCTATATAGATATATACATAAATATATAGGACACCCAAGACTAAAGTACAAATACTTGTGTTCATTACATAATATGTATCTGCCCTCAGCGGGAATTGAACCCGCGACCTCAAGTTTCGCAGTCGGGAGCTCTTAGCACTAGGCCAGACGGCTGGTTTGACAATCCAATAATCCGGCAAAAAGCAACAAGGGGCTACCCCCTTTAAAGAGGTAGATTTTTCTGTATCGAACACTTGCTCCGAGCGACGATCCCCCACAAAGCTCTTGTAACGAAAGGTAAACAAGTTGTTTTGGCCAAAACATTTGGACCCTCTTAATAGAGAAGACGCAAACCCTTTACAACAAGTTCGCTACAACGTTTTATGTAGACGAAGTTTCAACAAGGGAAACCTTCTAAGCGAAGGCTCTAAGGGAAGCCGTTACACGACGAGTAAATTACGAAAAAAATTAAAACATTTTACAAATTTCATGCTAACAGTTTTTGCGAGGCTTTTGAAATTTTTAGAGGCTTTTGAAATTTTTCGAGTACAAAAAATCAGTTTCCTTACTTTCTGTAAGTCTAATAGTATTCATGTGAATAATTAATCCTGCAAATTTTACGTTATTAATGCGAATTACTAATACGAAAACTTCCCTTTATAATACGAATGTTGACACGTCTGGTTCACATCTGAACGGATTCCATTGCAATTTCGTATGGAGATTCTAACGAATTGGAAAGTAGAAATTATTTTTTTTACCTTATTTTTTTTCAACCTATACGGGTATAGAAAGTCTTACTCGGAGGACGGCAGTAGTATCGCCACCTGTCACTTTGTCATCATTGTACATCTACGATGACATGTAAATATAAATACACCACTGCCGTGCCGAGGACAGACAGACGTGAACTTAAGAAGAACACATGACATATAAACATTAAATAAGAATCAGTCGCCGATATCTTTAATACAGGATCGTCTGAATATTTACACTCCTCCTCATAACGGGTCATACAACACCCTCTTATTATCTGAGTCTCTGACAGCCAGCCAAGGTGACAGACGGCGAGTCCATCGCTACAACTTTGTTTCGTTGTCGCTATAACTAACAAATACTACCGGGGTAGGCAGAGAGAGTAGAGCGCATACCATACAATATGTACGCCAATGAATTTCTTCTCAAACGTATGCAGTGTTATCTCGATGATTAAGCACCATAGGTAGGTACTTAAGTTCAATAAAACTCATTAGTACAGTCAACGCTCGAACTGGCGATCTTTGTATTGCACGCTACTACTCCAACCAATCGGCCACCGCGGTCTATTTACTTGAGAAATAGTTGACTTAGTGTGTAAAATTATATGCAAAGTTACTGAAGTTATTCATATTCACGCACACATTCAAACTCCTTCCATTTAGATTTTGCCTAGCAAGTTCATAACTTTAAACGTTTCAACAGAACATTGCGACGTTGGGGTCGTGTGATAACAAAACTACGCAAATATTCTTGTCACTTACACAACCTCACCGTACAGCTCATCAAAGGAAAGAGTACCTTAGCACATGCGCATAAATATGAATATTATAATGGCATGTTTTACAAGGTAGATAATGTATGTAATCATTTGTTTCTGCAGGCTAGGTGCCCAGGAACAATAACTCAACGCGTGGAAACATATTTCCGCATTTGCATTACTTGCATTACAGTACAGAGCATCTAGAATACATGTTCTCGTATTTTCACAATAGGACCATAATTCATTGCGAACAAACTAACTTATTTCTTCGCTTAAATTACTTTACAGCCCTCACATGTTCCACTCAATATTATAAATACGAAAGTTTGTGAGATTGTCTGTTACTGAATGACACCAGACAGGCTGAAGGGAATCGGATGAAATTTGGCACAGAGATAGATAGATGGATATGAATAATAACAAAAAATATCTAGCGCAAGAAATCAAATCTTATGCGGGAGAAACCGCGGGGTAAAGTAATCGTACAAGTAGTGTTCTATACTTATTGTAAAAATATATTGCAGGTTCCTCTAACGTGTAAGCAAAGATCGAACAACTTCTTTTCGCACTAATTGTATTTAAGTATCAACTTCACAGATGGCGAGTCTAGACACCCATCGGGCACAACTTAAATACTTCAATGTCATCTAGAAGCTTGAGACTGTCTAGAATTGCATTTTGAGTCAAAGATTATTGATTTACATACACATTACCAAGCGGAGTATCTCACGTAGTAGAAGAATTGAGTAGATCGCCAGTACTTTCAACTCAACGACAATTTCAGATGCGACTACTAACCTGTCCTTAACATGTTGTCTTCTTTATACCTGCAACAAAGAACACTTCATGAGCAATTGGGCTGGTTTCTTACATATTTTCCAAAACAATTTGTTAAGGAAATAATTTAAAATCTAAATATTTTAAAGCTAACAACTATCCCCACGTTCCAGATTCGCTTAAAAAAAAAACGTTTATACGATTGTAGCGCCACCTATCGGGTCAAATTGGGTACCTACACCGAAATCATCAAAACATCAAAATCATACAAATGCATTGAACAATTATATCTGTTTAAAAAATACACCTCGTACGTTATACATATGTACTAGCTGTCCCGCCCAGCTTCGCACGGGAGAAAAAGTTAAACTTCCTGAAACACGATCGCAGCGCCACCTATCGGGTCCAATTGTGATGTAAGCTTCCTATCTTTTAAGTTGGATCAAACTGCACACGGTGTGCAAATTTGATTGAAATCGGTTAAGTAGTTTAGGAGCCCATCGCGGACAAACAACGTGACACGTAATTTATATATATTAAGGTATGTAGGTACGTACATACGATAATACGACAATGTGTTTGTTCATATAGTTTTTGGACAGCAAAACAAATTTGCTTGCCAAATCAAAGCGTCGCTTTAGATTCACACGTAAATGCTTATAGGTAGACGATTGACAACAATGACTTTCAGTATTGAAATTGAAATGCAATTGAAACCGGATTGAAGTTATACGGAGCCTGTTGATCTGCAAAGGTCAAACGAGGACAAATGATGGAGTTCAGGGTGGGAGAGAAATGGATAGTGTGAGTGACGGCGATAGTTAATGTTACGTGTTCCATTATTCATGGAAGAGATACGTACTCTGAGTGATTGTTTGGAATGACAGTGCAACAAGGGAGTCACGGATAAAATAAGCCTTATGAACTGCCCTCCTGACAATGCCTGCTTTTCTAAAGTTAAGTACAGTGATTGAACACACCACGAGCTTTCCGGTGAAGGAAAACATGTTGAATTTCGCGACGTTTAAGAATAAATCCAAGAACGTAGTTGTGCTTGTAAAAAGGCGACAGAAAATAGATGTTACCTAAATAAAGATAGATTATTTAATAATTTATAAGATAGATAAAATTTTTTCACGTCAATAAGCTGTACTCAAAAAATAATATTTTAAGTTTAGTTAGGTTTTTTTTTCTGGATAACATCAAAACCGTGACATCGTTCAAGGACCATAATTTGTTCCTCCCAAGCGAAGCTAGGCGGGACAGCAAGTGTTATTATAATCAGCTCAATTCAGCTAATTTGTTAATACGTTAAAGCGCTACCAACAAACATACATTCGCATATTAATAGTATTATATATATATAAGCTTTGAATGTTGTTTTATAAGATACCTTGATGAAGGTTCGATGTTCGTAATTAACTTAATTGCGTTTCTGTAATAAGAGTTTTTATTATCTTACAAAATGTTGTTCTATAAAGTAAATACATATGTCTATTATACAATATTATACAAATATTACTTTACCTGTAATAAGAGAAACAACATTCAAAGCTATTTGTTAATACGAATATCGTCCCCTTTATGCATATTATTTTATAGTATTCATATTTTCTATTTTCTCCATCATCTTCGAACTCACAATGACGTGTGCATTACTGTCATTCAAATCCAAATTCAAATTAAGTGGATTATAATAGGTAAGGAGGTTATAATTACTTTACATATATATATAATATTATATAGCTAATGACACTGCACTATTATTTGCATCGGTCGTAAAAGGAAAGACAAAAGTAACGCAATTACCAGTCGAATGGTCTTTGAACTACCACGACAAACAAACACACGAATCTTCGCCGGTCCCTGATAATAAGGGTCTAGACGTAACACACATAAACGAATCGATAGAATTCATCGCTCGGGCCAAGGTCGGAAGCCATGAATACCGCCGGGTGATCTGAGAACTACAGGCTATCGCTTTGCTTATGACCTTAATAAGAAGCCGAACTGAACGGAAGGACAAGGATTCGACCGTTGAATAGTATGTGGGTGGCCTAAGCTTATGTTGAGAGGAATACCCTGTGCTTAGCAGCATAAGGGACCGTTTTGCTGGCTTAGATCCCAGGAATGATGACAAGCAATAACATATTGGATTATACAGCTACCGAAAATGGGTCTATGGTCGTCGGCATTGATTTGGGTGCTGAACTGATGTTGAGATTTAATTACCCAGCAGCTTTTTTTTTTATACAACGAGAGTGGCAAACAGGTTACGCTCACGATACCGAAGTATCACTTGCGTGTTGCCACTATGTGTTCGGAGAGTTATAGTGTGTTGGCAGCATAATAGGTTTAATCCCTCTGCTTCCAACACAATGTAACAATCCTCCCCCCTCCCCAAGGAGCTCATTACTGGAAACCTTATTAAAAAAAATGTGTTATTAGCATAAGGAATTTTCAGTTTGCATAGTACTAGGGCATACGCAGGATTCTAGGTTTCGCAACATGTAAGCAAAGCTATTTGTAAAAATCGCGACATGTAAGTATATTCGTAGGAGATCGAAGCCCATCTACCTTAGAGTTTTCTTCCTATCAGAACAGCTTTAGACTTGGAAACCTTACTGCAAGATCATTGCCATTGTATGTACGTAAGAGATTAGCTTCCACGTAATTTATTGAATAAAAATTTAATGGTAAGTACCAACAAGTTAGTTATGAGGAATAGTAAGTTATAATTTTATTCACGCCTTCTCACAAAGAGAACACTTGAGGTGTAACACAATCTTTTATTGCACGTCACGTCTGTGTCGTTGGCACCTAAATATACTTCCATATATAAGTGCCAACGTGACAGATGAAATCCATCGCCTTTGAATTTCTTCTGAAACATATGCAGGTTTCCTCACGCAATTTTCATTCACAGTAAAGCTCTTGGTGTAAGTGTAAGAATTTTAAACTTTTCTTCTTCTCTTCGTCACAATCGATTACTCTAATCATTTGGCCACCACGGTTTGTCTTATTATATAATAAAAATGTGAATGTAAGTTTGTTTGTTACGCTTTCAGGTAAAAACTACATAACCGATTATCATGAAAGTTTGTACACATATTCCTGGAGGTATAAAAAGTAACATAGGATACTTTTTATTGAAAAAAAAAAAACATTTTTACGACTGAAAAAAAGCCGGTTTACTGATATTTTTTATGGTGATGGCTTATACCCAGGATTAAGACATAGGCTACATTTGAATCCCGAAAGATTCAAAGCTCTAATATAATAAAGGCAAAAATATGTATGTTGCTCTTTCCACGCGGGCGAAGCCGCGGGTATAAGCTAGTAAATAATATATCTATATGATACCACGTACAACAGAATTAAGCATTAATATTGGAAAAATTTACATAAAGCTATTACGCAATGGTTGATGTGTCATCAAAAGCTTGTAAGGGATCGGAAGCAGATGCTTTGATATTACGTTGCAGTGAGGGCGGGCTAAGGCAGCGGTCTTGCTGACGACCTCAATTCACTCAAACGGAATTGAGAAGCTTTTAAAAATAAACTTGTACCGACGGCTAAGAAATATGCCGAGAAATTTAATGAATAAACATTGTATACATGTCATAATTAAACTACTCACTAACTACCTGCCTCATAGCAAACTAGGCGTGAAAATGTGAATGTATGTAATTTTTTTTTAAGAATTTAATACATAAATCGGGGTATGTTACTACACATCTAGGCGTATACATTTGGGAGCTTTTCATACTTAAAACTACTTTAAACTTTTATATACACCACCCAAGCAAGAATCTCCGGGGTAGGCTGAGGTGTAGCAATATACTTAAGTAACAAATATGTAATGGTTACTCAAGGACGACTATACATACATAAGTCATAATTCTTAATTTCTTCGAATGTTAATATTATACTATTTTCAGAACGATTAAATATACTACAGATAAATCCCTAGCGTACATGTCCGCTGTCGCCTTTGACCACAAACAGCCCCTTCCGTTACTGAACCAATGCGCCACATCACCCGGGTTCAATAACTGGGGGATTGATACAGGCCACATGGCTGCGTGGCACAGTGCGAGGAAATAATGCGGTCATTTCCTTTAATTACTGACTACTATGATGCAATCACGGACCGTAGGGAAACGATCAAGATTATTATTTTCATTAGGACAGTTAGTGTACTGCGTTACAAATATATACTTCGTGACTTTAAGTATATAGTGTTCGATATAATCACATATTCCATAAATCATTACCTAGACAGATCTGAATTTGAACTTGGATATCTATAACCTAGAAGTGAATATAACAAGCAGCCACCTTGTGGTAGTGGTTAACCTCTTTCGTTGTCATCGGTCGAAGCACGACCCAAGCAATACATTCTAAAACACACTTACTTAAGCAATCAAAAACTACAATCAACACCCCCCATGTACACTTCCGTGATTAGTTTGTTTAATATTTACGTTGCCATAGCAACCGCCCGCTATTATACAATAACTGGCGCCCCTTTAGAACTCCAAATTCTACAAAAAAATAAATGTATTTGTATAAGAGTGACGGCAGGCGAACAAGAACTAGACGATGTACTCAATTCTAATTAAAATTACTATCGACGCCAAATTTCTGTGACAAAGCGTCGAATATTCGCAAGCACATAAATTCGCACCCTCAAGCTTTTGCTAAGATACTGACATATACCCCTGGCATATCTGCTATGTAATTGAAATCGATTGTTTATACAAAATAGGCGGAGAAGCGTAAGACACCAATAAATATGATTATTACTATGAACATACATATCACCGAATGCCTCACTGGGCAGACAGAGAGAGTAGAGCGCTTGTCTCTATACTTACACCTCTATGCCATTATGAGCTGTTTGTACGATTATTTGTTATAATATAATAATAATAATATACCCTCACGCCTTCCCACAAGGGTCCCCGAAGGGGTAGGCAGAGGTGTATAGGTAATACCCACACACCCACTTTCCGCCAGAGATATATTAGGTGCCAACGTGACAGATGGCGAGTCCATCGCCGTTACTCTAGCACGACTATACATACGCTTTGAATTTCTTCTCAGACGTATGCAGGTTTCCTCTCGATGTTTTCCTTCACCGTAAAGCTAGTGGTGTGACTAATCACTGTACTTAAGTTTAGAAAAACTCATTGGTACAGTCGGGATTCGAACTTGCGACCTTTGCGTCGCAGGCAACTGCTCGAACCACTCGGCCACCACGGCTCTCTCGATTATTTGTTTTAATATCAAATTGTGTCAATGTTCGTTGTAGCCTACGCAATCCCAAATGTTTTAGCAACAGTTGCCGTACTGAATATCGATTACACATAACCACTTAATAGTTAAGTCTAACGTCTAGCCGAGAGCCGAGCTAACTGTCTACGCACAAAATCAATACCGACCGGCTTTTAATATCAGTTCTTTTGTTGTCGAATAACTATCACTGTGGGACAATAAGCGTTAAGAATGAATTGTTGTACATAAGGAGGTTTCAGATTTTTCTTACATCACCATTATCATATCATCACGCCAAGTCCCTAACGCGGTAGGCAGAGAGTATAGAGAGCGCCAGTTCTCTCTAGACTTACATACCTCTTTCGCTTCGTCCACATTCATCAGTCTCGTCATACATGCTCGTCGGTTTCGAGTACTCTTGACGTTCCCGTCCTTGAGCATCCGATCGATTTGATCTAGGTAGTTGGAACGTGGTCTTCCTCTGTCTCTTCTTGCACACACTTCTGCTTTGTATATCTGTTTCGTCAATCATTCTTCACTCATCTTTTCTATAAGTCCAAATCAAAATTTTATTACGACTAATTTTATAACGACGAAAGTGAGTTTATTTGTTACGCTTTAATGTCTCCACCTTTTACATATCACCTTACATTTTGTCAATGTTCTAATCTGCATACTCACCAGGTATGGTAGTCTAATAAAATCGTATATACCCTGCAGTTTTATATTGCAGGCTTAGGTTATCATAATAGGATTTAAACCAGCTATATTCCGGCAGATTTTATGGCGCGATGAAACCACTTTAAGTCGACTTTTCATTTATTTTAAAATCTGGAAGTTTCCTCACGAAATATTCCTTTACCGTAAAGCTCATGGTATGGTAATTCATTGTAATTGACATAGAATTAGCATACCGCAAGCATACTACAGAAAAAAGCTCATAAGTGACGACCTCCGGGTTCGAACCTGCAATCTTGATAGCACAGGCGACTTGTTCAAACCACTCAGCCAACACGGATCTTGTTCTCATTTAAATGTATACATATACTACACTTGGCGACTAAATACAGAGCTCAAGGTTGGAGACCTTCTAAAAAACCGAAGTCAACACGCAAATACTCACTTTGCGTACGAAATTGGGGATTTCGCCAAAATTGCTCTGGGTTTCTTAAATAACTTAATTAAATAGTTAATTGTGGCAAACTAATTAGGTACTAATAATTGGCAGGAAAGTGGTTTTCCATCACAAAATGTGTTTAAGCGAGAAAGCCATTAAAGACGAAGTTTTCGCGCGACCGCTAGAGAAATATAGCAACAGACTACTATCTATAAAAGTATCTGAAAAGATCGTTTCATAATACTTTCCCAACTCATGTCACTGCTGCATCAGAGACGCCGAGAAGAGTCCAGCTCTTAATTGTATGATGATGATGATACTCATACCCATTATTGAGAGTTCGATTATTTAAAAGTATTAATCAAATTTCGAAGCTCCTTCCTAGCCCACACCCACAAACAATGGAAAAAGCTGAAAAACTTCACAACATTAGATCCATTAAAAACACGGAGAACATTACTAAGAGCTTCCAGGGATTCTTGCGTAGACCTCTATAAACCTCCAAGCAATCAGTGTCCAACACGCCCCGAGCACTCCCACCATCTGATTGGTCTCCACGTACGAGGTACGGCACGAGAAAAAAAAACGGTTTGTTAACGGATAAAAGGGGAGAAAATAAACTTAGCGCTTGCATCAGTCCCTGTGTATTTACAGATGCTACAGACATGGATGGTCTAATAAGGGCGTCTAAAGCACTTAGCTGGCTTAAATGAAGCTATAAACGACGTGCAAACGACGCTCGTTTGCTGTATTGCTTGTTTCTATATATCTACATTACATTATACAACATCAGATTATTTGAGCCGTGGTGGCCGAGTGGTTCGAGCAGTCGCCTGCGACGCAAAGGTCGCAAGTTCGAATCCCGACTGTACCAATGACTTTTTCTGAACTTAAGCACAGTGATTAGTCACACCACGAGCTTTACGGTGAAGGAAAACATCGAGAGGAAAACTGCATACGTCTGAGAAGAAATTCAAAGGCGTATGTATAGTCGTGCTTGAGTAACGGCGATGGACTCGCCATCTGTCACGTTGGCACCTAATATACCTCTGGCAGAAAGTGGGTGTGTGGGTATTACGTATACACCTCTGCCAACCCCTTCGGGGACCCTTGCGGGAAGGCGTGAGGATATATTATATTATATTAGATTATTTGAATGATGGCCATGTATGGCAATGAATTGCTCCTCTTGTACAGTTGTTGAGTTTATATGTAAGTTTAATCTTTATCTACCCCTACGTAAAGGGGACAAATGTTAAAAATAAATCGGGGAGTTTGCTTCGCCGTTCCTTCTCCAGGTAGATTTTTTTTTTATTGGAAACGGTGGTAACTTTAGTTTATATTAAGTATGTGATGTTCAATAAGTGTTCTCCATGTCACTTACGTTGAATAAAATATTTTGATTTTATTTAGTGTACTGCCATGTAAGATTTGTGTTGTAAATCTTCTACACATACTATGTGCCAACGTTACAGCGCTCTTGATGTTATACATCAATACTTATGTTCAGATTAATACATTACAGACACAGATTAAAGAACAGATTAATATATTCAAATACATTGGTACCGACAGCGACCGTACGATCGTTGTTTCGCAGGCAAAACCACTCGGCCGCCAGGGCTTTACAACGTAAATCTCCTTATGCGTTAGAGTGGGGACTGGTCTAATCTAATGGTCTATAAAACCCCCAAATGTGTTATCGACTAAAAGTCCTGATATTAGACCGTTCAATAAATAAAGGAGTTCTTCAAGAAGGGTGTGAAAAGATTCCTGCAGGGTCGGCAACGCGCAAGTAATACCCTTGGTGTTGCAAGCGTCCACAGGCGGCGGTAACCTTAACGGCTTACCATCAGGCGGACCGCATGCTTGTTTACCACCCAAGTGGTATAAAAAAAAATAATAATAATATATCCTGACTCTTACACTTACAAGTGTGGTAACAAAACTAGATACATCCGATTCTACATAAAAAAACCCAGACATACAATTCATGAATAAAAGTTCACGGAGAGGCAATCAAAGTGCTCGGCGGCACGTAATGAGAACATCACAGTTACGTGGCGTGTGTTGGTCGTCGGCAAACATTTTACGCCCGCTCCACGTTATAAAGCAATAATTAACAGCGCCCTTGTTTGTTATTAAGTCGGGATGCGCGCAGTGGGTAAACGTTGTATCTAGTTTTTATACTTACAGCTTTATTTATTATTATACCACAAGCCTATAACTTCGACACTTTGATATCAGGAATATCAATGTTGCTTTGCCGAACCAAAATTATTACTATTGTAATAATCCTTATTCAGGAGATATTTCCATACCATTTCCATTGAAAAATATATTAACCCAAACGCTCGACGGGTCCTGAAGGTACATCGCCGTATATTTTTAGATATTGCTGCATTTATATAAGCGTTGTATTGGGACTGCAACGTTTCCCGAGCGCTGGAAACTTTCCCGTACTGTTCCGGTGCCCAAGGGTAGCGGTGTTTCGACATCGAGTGAATACAGGCCTGTAACGTTGCTATGCACTCCATCCAAGGTGTTCGAAGTGGCAATTCATAACCAGCTTTATGTAGAAATAAGCAGCCAGCTATCAGACTCACAGACTTTATAACAGTTTTATATATTCTTAGCAATGTGGAACTCATCTCGGAAAAAGTCCTCTTTAATTCAAAAATAGTCCGAGAAGCACATAGTTGGACAGTGGGAGTGCTGGTGTACAACAGTGTTGATTTATTTTATTTGCCACGTTAGAGGAAAAAAGAACATGCTGTAACGTGCAGGATGAACACATAGCAGTTTAATGGCCACACACGATAGGCATTAGCATTTCCCTTGTGAATAAATCTATGCTTCATATGGAAAACATTCAAATATTCTTTATTAAAGCCTACTGTATTCGCTTTCATGTTTCGCTTTTTGATATTGCTGTTTGTTTTAGGGACGAGGTATAAATAGTATGGACAAGAAGAGTAGAGTATAGAGTGAGTTCTACGGGACGCCTGAAAGAAGTATCTACAAAAACACGGGTAGTGGTGATAATGTGAAAAGAAACGAAGTGGAAAGCTTTAGAAAGATCAAAGAAACGTTGAGGTAAAGAGAATTTAACTGAAAGGGGATCGAAGACATTAGGCCGAGCACAAAATCAGAAGAGGAAAATTATGATATATCAGGCCGTGTTGGCCGAGTGGTTCGAGTTGCCTGCGACACAAAGACCACAAGTTCGAATCCCGACTGTACCAATGAGTTTTTCTGAACTTTAAAGTACAGTGATTAGTCACACCACGGCTCCACCAGTCAGCTTTACGGTGAACGGAAACATCGAGAGGATACTTGCAAACGTCTGAGAAGCAATTCAGAGGCGTATGTATGGTATGGTCGTGCTTGAATAACGGCGATGGACTCGCCATCTGTCACGTTGGTAACTAAAATATGTCTCTGGCGGAAAGTGGGTGTGTGGGTACAACCTACAGACCTCTGCCTACCCCTTAGGGGACCCTTGTGGGAAGGCGCGAGGAAAATTATGATGATTTAAAGAAGTATCTTTTGAAAGCTCGTATATATTAGCTGTGGTCCTGCTTCCTCGCTTGTTATACTTAATTAGCTATGGCAATATTATAAATGTTTGAGCATTTGCATTCGTGGCCTTTTCTGGAAAAAAATCGATATGTTCTAATCAAGACTACAATATATATCTATGCTGAATGTCATCCAATTCCATTCAGCCGTTCTAGCGTGATAAAACACACTTACATACAAACATTCACACGTATAGCGTTAGTATAGATCTACCTAGCGACCACTCCATACTCGCTATATTTCTAGCAAACTAATGGACTCTCGCACTCTCTCAGGTAAACTCATTGTGTAGGTCATTGAACCTGCAAGATCGAATTCGTAAGTTGATACGAAAGCTACCGACCACCGCAAGTGCATTTATATTAAGTAGAAAGAAGAAGGAAAGCCGCGGTGGCTGAGTGGTTCGAGTAGTTGCCTGCTACACAAATATTGCAAATTCGCATCACGACTTTTACAACTTTTTCTGAACTTAAGAAGTATTTGCCACACCAGCTTTACGGTGAAGGAAAACATCGAAAGGAAACCTGCATACGTCAAAATATCAATTCAAATTCAAAAGATTCGTATGTGTAGTCGCGCTAACGGCGATGGACTCGCCATCTGTCACGTTGACACCTAAAATATATCTCTGTCGGGAAGTGGATGCTATCTATACACCTCTGGCTACCCTTTCGGGGCCCTTGTGGGAAGGCGTGAGGATAATGAAAGTACCTACGTGAACCTTCAAGAAAAACGGCAACTTCACACACACACAGTTATACAAAGATATATGCCCGTGTTCGTTAAGCATTCACATAATAAATGTAAAAGTTTCCCTTGTAGGTAGGGTATCCCCAGAATTATTTTGGGAAAATTGCTTAATCTATAACGATCCACCACAACCACTTTATGCCGTGGCAATAAGAGCTATTACAGCTCAGTCGACTACTGACAAGTACCACGGCCGTAATATAAAGAGGGGTGTAGGTACGCTCTGGACGTGAGTGGAATACATCTGGCAAGGAGACTTTTAACGCCAAGTTCTGGTCTACGGTAGTATTGATCCAACCTGTATAAACCAGTCACGTGCATAATTTGAGTAGACTTGTAGATATTCATAGAAAAAAATGTGTTCACTTTTACGCATAAAGAATTATACGTAAAGTACGCGTTTAGTTTCCTGCCTTGAGGAAGAAAAATAGTATAAATTATAATAAAATAATAATAATAAATAATATATCCTCACGCCTTCCCACAAGGGTTCCCGAAGGGGTAGGCAGAGGTGTCTAGGTAATACCCACACACCCACTTTCCGCCAGAGGTATATTAGGTGCCAACGTGACAGATGGCGAGTCCATCGCCGTTACTCAAGCACGACTATATATACGCCTTTGAATTTCTTCTCAGACGTATGCAGGTTTTCTCTCGATGTTTTCCTTCACCGTAAAGCTCGTGGTGTGACTAATCACTGTACTATATACTATAATAAAATACTATAGCAATTACAATAAAACAAAACAAATATACTCTCCTTCAGGAACGTAAAATATATACCCTCGGCAGTTTTACCGCTAAGTGACCAAATAATTGCTGTGGGTTATTTCTAAACTACCGACCTAATTAATATCGACACATAAAAAAACTTTGTAAATACATAATCATTTGTACGAAAACATTAGGTATGTTGTTAAAAATGTGTATGTATTAACATAAATATTATAATATAATATAATTCATCCTTCAATTTGATATCTTTTCTATCTTTCTGTGTACCTACCCGCTGCAATGGTATTTTCTCGTAATCGTGTGCAGTTACTTGGGAGCAATAACAGTTCAGACTTCCTGGCGCATCATATCGCTGCTGCGATAACATCTGAGATACGTAATGCTATGCCATTGGGCTCCTTGGTAACGGAACTCTTTATACTGTTCAACTGACTGACACAGGAGAGGAGATACTAGCCGACCGAGAAAATAGACTAGGCTGTTATTGCATCCATGTTTTTTTTATATACATATATATATATATGACTAGCTGTCCCGCCCAGCTTCGCACGGGTGAAAAAAACTTCCTGAAGCACGATCGCAGCGCCACCTATCGGGTCCAATTGTGATGTAAGCTATCCTATCTTTTAAGTTGGATCAAATTGGAAACGGTGTGCAAATTTTATTGAAATCGGTTAAGTAGTTTAGGAGCCCATCGCGGACAAACAACGTGACACGTAATTTATATATATTAAGAAGATGGGGAGATATTTTTTACCTACGCAAATTTAATTGGTTGGATTTTTTATTATTTTATATCATGTCACCACTATACACATACAGATATAAAATGTAACATCCTTACTAATATTATAAATGTGAATGTAAGTTTGTTTGTTACGCTTTCACATACAAATTACTTAACCGATCATTATAAAACTTTGTACACATATTCCCGGAGGTATAAGAAGTAACATAGGATACTTTTTATTGAAATTTTTTTTTACGAAAGGTAAAAAACCGTCCACGCCGACGAAGTCGCGGGCACAGCTAGTACAGATATAAAATGTAACACACATACTTATCATTATCAAGGTCTGTAAGCAAATGAAAGAGATCTTTAAATATAGATGAAATGGGCGATCTAATCTCCCTACTTACCGTGACGGACGCGTGATGATATACATACATGCTCTTTATCAGTCCATCAAAAGCTTGTCACAAATGGTAGTGCATTTTAAAAGAATATGAAGATCACTCTTACATTCTCCACAAGAGGTTCTCATGAATAAAGCAGCTGAAATATTCTTATCATGCTAATATAAACTTAATTACAACGTGTATAAGACTTGGTATTAAGGCCAGGAGAGGTGGCGGTCCTTGACACAGCTGCCGAGAGCTCTTGACCTGATAGATGCTGCACCGTATGAGATGTTTAATCTGCAGTAAAACACTGTTTCACATACGAGATTTATGATACCAGAGGACAGAAACGCGGTATTGGCTATGGTTTTAATAAAACAAAACTATCCTAATGATTGCCAGGAAAGTTATTTAAAAGAAAGCTTGATTTTTAGTTTGATTTAGTTGGATTTTATAAAGGCAATAAAAGTACTTGCTTCTAATATATTTTTAAACAGACCGAATAAAAATCTTATTTTATATGCTTTGCAATTTTGTTAAGCTACACTCCAGTAACAACTTGTCTTAAGGATGTCTGTAACTCTATTACAACGGACTGGTTGAACAAAATTGGATGAAAATTGGCACAGTGATAGATTTATTGGCTGGATTAACACATAGGATATCAATTATTACAGAACAAAAAATACCACCATAATCACCAGGGGGCACAGCTAATATTAAACAACATATCGAAAGAGTTATTATTTTATTTAATATCTAGAGTTATTTATTATACAACGAAAGAGATTGTTTGTCTATATTTTTGACACGTGCTCAACGTAATGTCACCCACTGTACGTGTACCACAGAAGCCTTAATGATATGACCCGCAGAGAACAATTTAATTAATCACCGTGAAACATGAGGCTGATTCAGTACCAGTGCTAAAAAGCGTGCCATCCATAACCGTCGTATAAAATGTCAATTAAAAATGTTTAATTGTTACAACAGCAGCAATCACTGGGAAAATAACCTAGCGCAGGCATTAGCTAGTAATGGCGTTCTGTGATTAATGATTAATTCGCGATATGTATGAAATATTCAGCATGCAAACTACATTCAACGGTTGCGGGCTTAGTATCTTGCCTTGGGGCACTCCCTTAATTAATCAGTACACATATATATATATATATATATATATATATATATATATATATATATATATATATACGAACTCATGACACATTATTATTATCGTTACTGTGTATGCAACAAAGGATATTAAAAGCTCTATTTACCTACGTTTTATAAAATTGAGTACATTTACAAATCTGGGCAATGTATTATACTCTTTTAATGAATCATTGGGTATCTTTTTATAATAATAATAATAAATATAATATATCCTCACGCCTTCCCACAAGGGTCCCCGAAGGGGTAGGCAGAGGTGTATAGGTAATACCCACACACCCACTTTCCGCCAGAGGTATATTAGGTACCAACGTGACAGATGGCGAGTCCATCGCCGTTACTCAAGCACGACTATACATACGCCTTTGAATTGCTTCTCAGACGTATGCAGGTTTCCTCTCGATGTTTTCCTTCACCGTAAAGCTCGTGGTGTGACTAATCACTGTACTTAAGTTCAGAAAAACTCATTGGTACAGTCGGGATTCGAACTTGCGACCTTTGCGTCGCAGGCAACTGCTCGAACCACTCGGCCACCACGGCACATCTTTTTATCCATAAATTTTATACAAATTTATAACACAATATAATTCGCATATATTTTTAGCTTGGTTGATCCCACTGTTGCGCAAGTGCCTTCCCTCATGATATCCAGGTATTTTCTAATGCAAGTGTTAGCCAAAATGCATATAAATAATGTTTATAAAACAAAGTAAACTTTCGTTGCGGGAACGGGTATGATGGATCATGTAGACATGTGAATATACCGACTATTCTATATATACTAGTGAGCCTATCGCCATTTTCAATACACAATTTCCCATACGTCTTTGATATCATACCATCTTACAAGAGATTCCTAAGTGTTGTGCTGAAATGACACAATAACTACTATCGCCGAAATATACGGTGAGTCAAATGCCGTTTATCAAGCAGGACTGTATCTTAAATAATATATAATATATCCTCACGCCTTCCCACAAGGGTCCCCGAAGGGGTAGGCAGAGGTGTATAGGTAATACCCACACACCCATTTTCCGCCAGAGGTATATTAGGTGCCAACGTGACAGATGGCTTCTCGAAAGCATTCAAGTTTCCTTAGGGTATTTTCTCCACCGTAAGCCCCCCGATGTAGCACAGTATTAATTTGATTGAAATTCATCGATACAAACCGGGCTCTGGACCTGCAATCTTGGATTGCAAATAAATAATAGCAGACAATATGTATTGGACTCATACATTTCCATATTTACGAGCAATAAAAGGGATGTTTAGTGCGCTATGAAATCTATTTATATCGTTCGACATCGTAAGAAAGTTTATAAACGTAGAAAACCACGACCAGTCGTAGGAAATTGAATTGAATTAATTATTATTATTGGCAATATATCTGTACCTACTACTTCATATTATATAGCTTTCCTCAATAAACAGGCACAAAATATTTTTCGAATCAAATTAGTAGTTCAAGAGTCCATCGCGTTCAAACAAACAAAGGAAATTTACACACCGTGTGCAGCATGATCCAACTTAAAAGATAGAATAGCTTACATCACAATTGGACCCGATAGGTGGCGCTGCGATCGTGTTTCAGGAATTTTAACTTTTCACCCGGGCGAAGCTGGGCGGGACAGCTAGTATGAGTATATATGTATACACTAATGAGAATATAAATCTCTAACTAATATAAGCTATATAACGCACAAGTTGAGCTTACAGCTATACTCAAATGGCAACGCAAGTCTAAAGCACACATTGGCAAAAATGTTCAATAAGTGAGCTTCGACACCATATCACCGTGCAAATCCATCGTTACATGAGGCATCAACGGTACACGCAACGAATGTAGATAAGGGGCTATACAGACTCATATTATACACTCGTAAAAACAGAAATAATATTCGGCATATAACGACCGACAAACAGGCAGCAAATAACTTGTTTTTGTACCCTGGTTTATAGGAAAGATCAGTTAGGAATAAAGGAATTAGCCTCTACACTGACATATGCAACCTAAAGAGGTTGACACTTGACTATTTGATTAATAATTAAAAAAGTCAAGTGTCGAGAGGATTTGTCATGTTGGCAGCTAAAAAAACCATCCGGAAATGAGAGGAAATTGTTGACCCACACTTGAATACTTATAAAATATGTAAGTTGGAGGAAAACATGAAAAATACTTTAATAATTCGAAATAGATTTGAAGAAGATCAACAATCATTAGCACCCTAACTTGAGAGCGGAAAATCTTCATCTCGCTAATGGCAGTAAGGCTTTCGCTTACAAAAACTTGAATTAGATTTTAATGGGATCCCTTAAATCTTGGCGAATCTCGATAGTTTCCTTCCATAGTTTCCGAACCTACATTGTCACCGGTCCCACGGAGGTAATAAAAGCGTCTGCAGGGTTTTTCTCATTTGCGCTACGACTAGGGGGAAATGAGAAATGCGAATTGATTTACGTTGAAAGTTAGACAGTTCCTATATAATACAACCACTTCTGGGAGGGCAACGGCGGGGATCAACTATTTGAAATTATTTGTCTTCGAATAAACTTTGCACTACCTGGTTTATGTCATCAAGTTCTTGTGTAATATTTTTAGTGCTCCCGCTAAAGTGATTCATGAATTCCCACGATAGAAGAAAATGCTAATAAGAACCACCGAATTGGATGCAAATAATTATTTCGAATTCTTCGAAAATAGAAAAGCTGTGGATTTTCCGACGTCGGATGTTATATCCACATAGTTACAACAGTAACTAAAAATAACATAGATTTCTTTCATTTTTATATTAAGATACATCAGTATGATACACACAGGGTCGTTTATTACATATTTTAAAGGCTAAGGGGTGGTTATTTTGAAACATACCATAATAACGAATACATAGCGTTAATAATGCAAGAGCAAAGTGTAAAATAAAACACTGTCATCAAAGAGTATCATGAACCTCGGAACTAATTTGTATAAAGTAACTTGGTTCTCTCCAGGGGCCTCAAGTTGGTCGACCGGTCTATTAGCACTCTCCCCTAAACAAAACTCCTGCTTTGTTTTTCCATTGTAAGGGAGTCTAAAGGCTGCTTACTTTTAGGATTTTGTTTTTAAACTTTTAAGAGCTTCTTTCACAAAATATTAATCAATAAACATCACGATACATCATGTACTTATAAGAGACAGCCCTTTTTTATACCATCACCTTTTTCAAGAAAAACCCTTCATCAACATTTATACCCATTTTTATGTACATCAATAGAAAGCGCTACAAATACGTTGAGCTTTTGCTTTATTATCTAGAAGGCGAGAAGAGAGAGATAGGAAGAGGTGTAACAACACTTTTCTTTCGAATCCCTCAGCCTCGACTTCACATACGACTTTTAATTTAATCTGAAACGTATGAGTCCTCACGATGGTCGTGTCTTGAATTACTTAAGTCCAGATAAAGTCATCGGTACTTACCATCTGGATTCACATCCATATATCAAAACTTATCAGGTGCGTATTTTAACCAATCGGCTATATTATTTGCGGCGGCGATATTGTTAATCAATTATCCAGTTATCTAAATTCATACTGCAGATATATATCATCACACCGAGTTCCTCATACGGTAGACAGAGTAGAGCGTAAGTTCTCTTTAGACTTGCCCTTTTCACTTCTTACCTTTTCTACGGTATAAGTATTAAACGTTCTATCTAGTAATAGGCGTTGGTCCCTTACAAAGGCTTTCTTCCCTAAGACAATTGAGCATTGAACAAAACTGAAAAAGTTTGTAATAAAAATATTCCATTTGCTCGAAATTGCCGGGCCATTGGTGACGTGAATTGAATGTGTAATATGATAGCAAATCTACTGCGAATATTGTCCACGGATTTTAGTATTCCAGGAAGGAAATATGACATTTGACATTTACTTCAATACGGTTAGTAGCATGTACCATGCTTTAATTTGGTGACAAATGTATTAATTATTATGAACGCACACTGGCAGCAAAAGCTTTTTTAGTTGTATCTCCTAGCGTTAGTTACGGAATTTCGAGTCGTTTTGTAAGTCGTGGTGTAAGTTCTTTCAAGTATCTTTTTTTATTTACGTCAATGTGCTTTAATGTGGCGTGTAAGGGTACTAGACATTTGGTCTTTGTCATTATTCTATGTATTTAGGTGTTAAGCAAAATACAGCTAAGGGCACCCTTCTGTGCCGCACGGGCCTCGGCTTACAGCGTTGCTAATTTGCGAGTTAGGGAGCAGAACTAGGCTGGATAGCAAAAGAAAAAAAAATATCCTTGTCATTCTAAGATCCGTTCCGGTCGCCAAAGAGCCTCGATTTTGATAAAATTGCTCGATCTCGTTCTTTCATCGGAAGCCGATCGGAGACCGATATAATCCTGCCCTCCCGCCGTTTATTATTTATTACATTTTATCTGACACCCGAGACAAGTCCGTTGAGAGAACGACTAGATATTTTTCTGTGCATAGAAGACAGTCTACTCCAACCGCGGCTTTCCTTTGTGATTTCCGCATAAAAAGATGAGTTCATGATAAGATTTTCACAATTCTAGGGATGGCAACGGATCATTACAGGGCGATTGACTATTAGACAATCTTAAATCAAACTTTCATTTAGTTTTTATTTTAAACAAAGAATCTGAATATATAGTATCAATTATATCCGTGATCAAATGACACTTCAACCAAATTTAGCAAAGATTTTAATAAGATGCCTCTGAAAATGCGACAGATACTCAAAGATGTGGCAGGACACACTTAATGGAATAAAAAAATAAAGTGCATTCCAAGTTAAAAAAAAAATTAACCGCATATACCTATATAATAACCGCTATTTGCGCATAAAATGCTGTGACATAAAATGTAGAATATAACAACGTTTTTTTATCCAATCAATAATTTCTAAAGACACTACTACGAATTATAGGATGTTTCAAAACATCCCTTAAAGTCTAAAAGAAAACGGTTTATACATATATATTGAATACGCTATAAGTTGGAATTGAAAAGACAAGCCTAGTAATACTAAGCCAAATAATAGTAAAATATATCACATTGATCGAAATAGCGCGCAAAGGACCAAATTGGACAACAATCCTCGCACGGAAACGAGCCTTCCTTATGATTCAGAATAAAAATGCCTGAAGGCGTCTGTACAAAGTCACATTGCCTCTCTATAATAACATAGAAATCCCTTTACATTACTGTTGAGACTTGAAAACACGCGTTTCATACGAGAGGGGTAGGTCGGGGTCGGTGGGAGGAGGCCGGCCCGATGCCATGTTGCTTGTATTCTCCACTCTAATGTGTGTAAGATGTGTCAGCAATCTTATTTAACTTTTCCATACGAATATTGACAAGAGAAAATTGTAGCTTGAGTCGTATACGTTAAGGTTCATTATGATGCGTGAAATTTTACAGGCTTTTGTATCTAATATCTGGTAAAGTACGAGAAAATTACGTCGTTCATCATGTAATACGAAAATGTCTAACAGTTTAGACTTTCCAAGTTTGGCGTGTATTCTCTTGTCTCTGTTCAAATATTATATCTAAATTACCAGAAATATTCGCGTTTCGTTAAGCTTACCTGTAACAAAGACAAAATTAATTAATTACAAACATAAGTATAATAACGAAAGAGATACAAATTTGGGGAAAAGCTATGAAAAAAATACATACATACATATCATCACCCCTCCCCTAGTCCCTAACGGGGTAGGCAGAGAGTATAAAGCGCCAGTTCTCTCTAGACTTACATACCTCTTTCGCTTCGACCACATTCATCAGTCTCTTCATACATGCTCGTGGTTTCGAGTACTCTTAACGTTCCCGTCCTTCAGAGGCCGATCTATTTGATCCAGGTAGTTGGAACGTGGCCTTTCTCTGCCTCTTCTTGCACACACTTTTGCTTTGTATATCTGTTTCGTCGATAGCTTTAGTAAGTTTATTTTATATACTTCATATCAAAGAAAACTTGCTACATGCAGGTATGTCCAGAAACGGCGAACCTTTATCTATAAGCTCGAAAGCTAACTATCCTACAGCCTGCTTGATAGTAAGTGGTTACCGTTGGCTATGGACATTTGCAACACCGTGGATATCGCTCACGCTTTGCCTAGGCACATCTTTGAAGTCATAGACATGTCATCAAAAAAAGTTGGTCTAATGATTCAATTAGTGATTATTGGGAACAATTAAAAGTAAACACTCAAAACTAGCCAGCGCTCGTAATATTCATAGTGGGCTTTATAATTTTGAAGTAGGTAGGCTCGTGGTGTGACTTATCACGATCCTTTAGTTCAGAAAAACTCATTGGTACAGTCGGGTCATCTCGAACCATTCGGCCACCCCGGTTCGGTCAATTATTATGAAAACAATTATTTAGAAATTATAATGCTTTTGACAATGAAACAAATGAAAACAGCTGCGGTCTCAGTCCAAAACCACAATGCGTCGATTGATTTTGCTTTAGGCCAATGAAATTGTTGAATTGGTACGAATGAATTAATAAAATCAAACTACATTATACAGAAGGTTTATTGGGATACATTGAATAAAGAACAAGTGTTATTTATTATTTGGTTTAATTGAAAAGAGACAATTGACAATTGTTTTTTTTTTAAAACACCGTCAATTCATGTTTCAATAGAGAACACCTGTAAATTTATTGGTTTAACTTAATTAAGGTAGGTGCTTAGCTTACTTTTAAAAAATTCCAGTTAAACACGAAATAAGGGTACCTACTATTAATGGTGCCTGTCCTCTATGAGAATAATAATACTTTTATACAAACTAAAAACAGAGATAGTTCAAGGAAATACAGAATTATGAGTTCCATTATTCTGCCTGAGCAATAAAAACCTCTATAGTATCTTGAGCATCAAAAGGCTACCGTAACCGCATCCCATCAGGTGGGCCATATGCCTTTGAAAACAGAATTAAACATGAACTGTTGCCAGTTCTAGCAAAAAATGTACGTATTTATAAGACTGGCCGAGTCTAAGCCGACGTCCGTAACCCACAGGGGGTGACCTAGCTATGTTTGATTAGCATCCATTCATTTATTCATTCATAAAGAAAGGTTCTTGTTGGCGTCCTTGATGCAATTCCTTCCATTTGCTTCTATCCAGCGCAATATCTATGACCTCCCATGAGAGTAGTTTTATCTGACCAACTTGGACAACTCAGACAAAAATACGTCAACCGTTCATTTAATATGCATCCCTTACCAATGCACTACCCGTGCCAAAGCTAATGTTTCAGTACATTAGCAAGCAGTCGAGTCACGAAGGCAGATAGTAGTTTTGTATTCCGCAGTGTGTAGTCACGGGGTCAATGACCGGGCTACAGTAGGCATACCATGCAGCCGCTACAACTACAGACATGCAAGAAAACTGAGGGTACATTAGGAATGATACTTCTTTTGCGCTACAAGAAAATGTAAATCATGCCTTGGCTCCCAGCCGTTTCGCAGACATATTGCTAGGTATGCTCCGCAGTTTTACATGTACATTTTTTTAATATAAAACATAGCATATTTATTGTATCATAAAAATGAAGAATTCGCAAAACAACTGGCGTGAACGAGGGTGTGATTGTAAAGATGAAGAGAGCCATGTTACGTTGGTTCAGTCATATAGATAGGATGAGTGAAGAAAGATTGACGAAACAGACGATAGATGAAATCGATCGGACACTCAAGGTTGGGAACGTCAAGAGTACTTTAAACCGGCGACCAAGTATAAAGATGTATAAAGATTGATGAATGTGGACGAAGCGAAAGAGGCATTGCGAGTCATATTGGATGAAAGGGGGGATACTGTAGGAACGGTGTATCCCCCCTGTTGAGGCTTCAATTTTTGCGATTCTTCTTGAAGCTCTATTCTCTCCACCTACCTATTTTTACACATGTGCTCTGTGAAACCCAGCCATATCTCTGTGCCACATTATATTGAGTAACAAATATCCTCACAAACTTCGCTATTATTATAATAGTAGAATTCGTAGATTCGTAGGAAAATGTGACTAATTCTCGCGAAAGAAGAGAAAAACAACATTGGATCGGAGTCTCACTCGTTACCAAGCCAGGAATTGACACGAGCAGAGTTAATTAAACTTGACTAGAAAAAAAACAAGGATTTAATTGCCTGCGACACAAAAATGGCAAGTTCGAATCCTGACCGTACCAATGAGTTTATGTTTAGTCACACGACGAGTTTTAAGGTGAAGGAAAACATCGAAAAGAAACCTGCATACGTCTGAGAAGCAATTCAAAGGCCCAGCCGTACACAGTGTACAGCCGTGCTTGAGTAACGGCGATGGACTCGCCATCTATCTTTTAGTTGCCACCTAAAATATATGTCTGGCGGAAAGGGGGTGTGTGGGTATTAGCTATACACCTCTGCCTACCCCTTCGGGGGCCGTTATGGGAAGGCGTGAGGATATATTATTATTATAATTTTTACTCAAGAACAATACTACAAATCCGTGAATAAAGCCCAAATGATACGTGCCACTCGAGGGAGCCACGTAATTGATTTAGTAAGCCCCCTTTGTAGTGACACGCATGCTCTACGGAATATATAACATTCATAGATAGTACCCTGGAAGTACTCTTACATTACGTGAGATTAAAACTAAATCGAGAACACTTAATGAATGTCACAAACATAATATTAACTGAAGTTACCACCGTTTCCAAGAAAAATAAACCTTCCAGGAGAAGAAACGGCGAAACAAACTCCACAGTTTTCTTTTTTTACAATTGTATCCTTTTACGTAGTGGGTAGAAAAAGATTAAATATATACATATAAACATTCATCATCATTCAAATAATCTGATGAAACTTTTTGTATTAATGTACTTTCAATGACAGCTCTAAACTCTACAAAAGGCAATTCAATTATTTTCACATCTATGCCTATCCCTTCGAGGACCTTCACGGGAAGTCTTGAAGGTATAGAAATAAATAAGCATACAGTAGATAATAAAAAAATAAGAGCCGCCACTAGTGTCATTGACCAATACATCCGGCACCCTTGCGTTTGCCAAAATGCCTCACTCGACTTAAACCGCAACCGAACATAATACAAGCCCACGGTATTGGTTTTCTCTGTGGCCTTGTGTACTGGGCAATGTTGGTACAGCACAACGAAAATAAAAAATGTATCATTTTGCAATCAATCTATATTTTCCGATTTTTTATTTACAAAGGGTAACAACATTTTGTCTGTTAAGCAATTCTCAATAGTGAATTGTTAAAAATATATGTAGATATTCAGCCTGTCTGCCTACCTCCTCGGGGACCCTTGTGTAAAAGCGTGAAGACATGAAATATACATACGAGTACAATGGAAAAATATACACACCTCAGTAAATCAACAAACAAAGGAAATATTTTACTTCTCTGGCAAACCTACATTCGGAGAGTAGTTAAATATTTCATTATCTATTATTTAATACTTCAAAAATATCGTAGCCTACTATATTAATAGATAAATCTGCATACAAATTACTTCTATCGTACTAATATAACCTATAAATGCTAAATGTTTGTTAATCTTTCACGTGAAAACTATTCAACGAAATTGTATGGTATTTGGCACATCTACATAATAAGCTGTATTTAAATAGGATAGGACATAGGATATGATGTATTCCAGTTAAAAAACAAGCGAAAAAGAAATCAAAGCAAACTTTAGGCGGATAAAAACGCTAGGCCCAGCTAGTATCCTTACACACCACACACACGTGGCATGATGTGTCACGCACTCTATGATCTCAGCAGATTACTGCGTCCGCAGTATACGAGAGCTCATTGGGATTAATTATCGAATTGTTCCGCGACACAGGAGGGTGCCGGTCGGGTGACTCATGCAATACAGAGGGTGGAAAAGAGCATCGACATTTGGTTGTGGTGGTGAATGCCACTAACAGAATTTATTACATATATTATCGATTGTAACAATAACAAATACAAGGCGTGATAATATGTATCTATGTATAGTATATATATATATATATATGTGGGATGGATTTAAGTTTGTTTTCTTTTTGTATTACGGAACTTATTAGCGTTGTAGATTAAAATTTAAAAGGAAAAAAAGTTATGTCACTTGTCGCTTCTTGATCTCGGAACGTAGGTACGATGTAATAACGGCTTACCATTTTTAATTTAAAATAAAGTATAAACACAGTTAATACGCGAGTGTTTTGATTACTATCCCCACATATATATATCCTCACGCCTTCCCACAAGGCTCCCCGAAGGGGTAGGCAGAGGTGTATAGGTAATACCCACACACCCACTTTCCGCCAGAGGTATATTAGGTACCAACGTGACAGATGGCGAGTCCATCGCCGTTACTCAAGCACGACTATACATACGCCTTTGAATTTCTTCTCAGACGTATGCAGGTTTCCTGAATGCCACTAACAGAATTTATTACATATATTATCGATTGTAACAATAACAAATGTAAGGCGTGATAATATGTATGTATGTATAGATACTAAGTAATAATCGTATGCACTCATATACAATGGTTAGTCCAACATCCCGTTGACACGACACGAACATTCAGTCAAGATATTTATTTTATTTATTTATTTATTTATATGCTTTATTGTACACTATATTTAATTTAGATAGTACATCATAGGCAAAAAGTACAATTGGCGGTGCTATCGCACTCGGCGATCTCTTCCAGACAACCATTGGATGGAATACATTAATATTTAGATAATTAATTTGGTAGTTGGAGGTGTACGGCATCTTATTAAAATAAATTAAATACATAAAATTTATATATATATATATATAAACATACATATATATAAGAATATAAAGATAATAATTTTATTATAGAATTCAGTCAATCCTATGTGTTAGCTTTTAGCTGTAAGTTTCTATTATTGCCTACAATAATAATTAATACATAAATGGTTAAGAAACAATTAATTAAAATTTAGAAATTCAGGTTTAGATTATACCTTTATTTAATAATTTGTGTACTAATATGCATGTGGACGAAGCGAAAGTAGCGGTATGTAAGTCTAGATAGAACTGGCGCTCTATAATCTCTGCCTACCCCGTTAGGGACTCGGCGTGATTGTATATATGTATGTAATATATGCATGTTTTATATTTATATAACTGTGATAATGAAATAGTAGTTAAATTATTTTATTTTGACATAATAATGTAAAAAAAAATAGGAGATAAATAAACAATAATAATTAAATAAATGTGCAATAGCAACAACGTAGAACAAAGTTCCGAAATTATCTCTCACCGACACCCTGTAAAAATTAAGTAGAACGTGCAGTTACGTTCCACACGCTAGTTGTAACAGTACGGAGCGAATTGGGGAGCGGTAAACTCTAAAAATAGCCTCACGGTTTTCCTCGCTTCTTCAAGTTTTCGCCGCAGTCCCGTTCACGCTACAGTTTATCTTTTATTTCAAAGTAGCAGTGAGGACAACAGTTATCAAGTGTGTTTACCGCCTTTGTATAAGCAAAGAAGAGATTTGCAAAGCAATTGGAGTGAACGAGGGTTGATTGTAAAGATGAATGATTTTTTTTTATACAACAAGAGTGGCAAACAAGCATAGGGCCCACCTGATGGGAAACGGTTACCGTAGCCTATTTACGCTCACGATACCAAAGTATCACTTGCGCGTTGCCACTCTGTGTTCAGAGAGTTATACTGTGTTGGCAACATAATAGGTCTAATCCCTCGGTTGCCAATACAATATAACAATCCTCCCCCCTCCACAAGGAGCTCATTACTGGAAACCTTATTCACCACGTAGGAACACAACACAAAAAAAAGTGTTATTTGGCTACGGACTTCTATAAGGTGGAGGTCCTGCCCCAGTCGGGCAGCTCCAAATTCGAACAGAGAATCCGTTATGCCCTACCTCTCTATGATTGGAGGGATGATTGGAAAGATATGTTACGAAAGATATGTTTGGAAATGACGAGTGAAGAACTATATCTACAATGCGAAAGTGTGTGGAAGAAGAGGGAGAGGAAGATTACGTTCTAACTACCTAGATCAAATCGATCGGACACCCGTGGAAGAGAACGTCAGGAGTACTCGAAACCAACGTGCACGTATTTAGGTACTGATGAACGTGGACGAAGCAAAAGAGGTATGTTAGTCTAGAGAGAACTGGCGCTCAACTCTCTCCACCTACCCCGTGAGGGACACGGCATAATGATCTGTCTGTAAATACGTTTTATAAGTGCCCACCTAGCTTATGTGAATTATTTTTTTTGCCGCTTTGAAAAGCGGTTTTAAGGTCACGAAAGAGTGTTAAGTACGTACATAATAAAATTTGCCTTCTAATTATCGTCGGAGTAACTGTAAAGAACAACGACTTTACGATTCGGCAAATTTCATGATTAAATTAATAATTTCTAAGAGCAAGCTGGGAAAAACAAGTTTCTGGATAATGTAAATTCAATTTGGCAGTTAATTATAAGAGGTTAAATGTTATTCATAACATTTCAAGGACGCAAAATTTACTTTAAGTTCTCCATTTAACGTTGGCAACCATTTTCGTTGCCAACTCGACAAAGTTGTTAAGTATAGATCTGGACTATACGGGCACGATTCCAATTTTGCACAAATGTATGTATTTCTTACAAAGACAAGTTGCACTTTCAAACCATTACCAAGTAAGGTACTTAAAGTATAGAGACAATACATGTGTATTGATGATATTGATGAAAATTTAATGATGATGAATTTTAATCTCCCGTGACAGTATGTAACTCTACTAAAAAAAAATACATATGTTTGAATTTCGAATTAAGTTAATACTTAATTCGAAATTCATACATACATACATATCATCACGCCAAGTCCCTAACGGGGTAGGCAGAGAGTATAGAGCGCCAGTTCTCTCTAGACTTACATACCTCTTTCGCTTCGTCCACATTCATCAGTCTCTTCATACATGCTCGTCGGTTTCGAGTACTCTTAACGTTCCGTTCGAAATTCAAACATATGTAATTTTTTTTTATTATTGCAAAGTCAATATTGATTATACTTAGTTGAATAGTAAGGAAGTAAAAGTGTTTTTCTTGGGCTCTTGACGGCTATGAAGGCTATCAATATCCATTTGATGCGTGCAGTTAAGCTTATCGATTCAACGTGTTCTATTATTTTGTTTTCTTAGATTAAATATTCCGTAGTGAATATAGTAAGTGTTACTTATGTATCGCTTAAAGCAGAGTTACATACTGTCACGGGAGATTAAAATTCATCATCATTAAATTTTCATCAATAAAAAAAAAACAAATAGAATCTAATAGATTCTATTTGTTTTTTTTTATTTGTTATAGTAAAAGTAAAAAAAATATTGCAGAAACACTGCGATAAAATTCGAAATACGAATTAAAATCAAAACAACAGAAAACACAGAACTTACATTCCAGCAGCACAGTATCAGTAAAATTCCAACTTTATTGAACAGTCAAAGCTAATTAGATCCAGTCACTGCAACATGAAAACCATCACACTGTCAATGCTATGTTTGTCACTTAATAACACATATCAAGCCTTCATTTCATATGTACTTTAATGTTATCGATACGCGTCAGAAACGTCACTGCAGGTGTGGGGCTAAGCTACACGCTACGCGGCGCTACGGGCTACGGGCTCGAGGGTGCTACGAGCTACCTTGTGCTACGTGTGACGCCGGGCAACGGACTGCGACGGACGGCGCGGCCGCGACGATGTCTCGCGCAGGCGCACTCTACAATAGGGGATGGATTCGCATAGACGTCGTGGTTAAACGGTTTCGTTTTCCAATAGGCAGGTTTATAATATTTGAAGCTACGAGACAAGACATTTGGCACAAATACAAGTGTGTAGAGAAAGAGTGCATAATACTGCTTAGAAATACATGACATGTGTTTAACACAAGCCACCCACAAAGTGACAAGTGGTTCAACTGAGAATAGATACATAAATTTATCTTTAGTGGCACTGAATGTCAAAAATAATCATAGTTACGATTAATCTTGTTAATCTCGTTAATTACATAATAAAATTGAATAAAATAAGCTATTCGACCACTACTTATATATATATATATATATCCTCAACCACTACTTATATATATATATATCCTCACGCCTTCCCACAAGGGTCCCCGACGGGGTAGGCAGAGGTGTATAGGTAATACCCACACACCCACTTTCCGCCAGAGGTATATTAGGTGCCAACGTGACAGATAGCGAGTCCATCGCCGTTACTCAAGCACGCCTTTGAATTTCTTCTCAGACGTATGCAGATTTCCTCTCGATGTTTTCCTTCACCGTAAAGCTCGTGGTGTGACTAATTACTGTACTTAAGTTCAGAAAAATTGGTACAGTCGGGATTCGAACTTGCGACCTTTGCGTCGCAGGCAACTGCTCGAACCACTCGGCAACAACGCTGTTTATATATACCGTATAGTGCGAATTACATACATGACTAAACCAAAGGCGTATAAAAACGTAGGAAACTATATTCCCCTATCGTTATACAAATGAAATCTAATCCCGATACACAAACAGAGCCTGTTTGTCGTAGCGGCAAATAGGTTGTTGATACACTATCAATACTATGCTACAGTTTGGTCGGTACATTGCACTAACACAACTGAACAGAAGATTGATGAACGTGGATGAAGCAAAAGTGGTATGTTATTGAGAGCTGGCGCTCTTCTCTCTCTGCTTACCACACGAGGGAATCCGCGTGATAGATGGTATCTATGTAACGTCTAATCTGTGTAAAGTTTTAATACATATCACGACGAGTCCTTGTCGAGGTAACGAACGTAGAGCCTTGTGTAAAAATTTACACCCATTGGAACCGTGGTGACCGAGTGGGTTCGAGTTCGAGGCTGCAACATAAATATTGCGAGTTCGTATCCCGACTGTACTAACGAGTTTTTCTGAACAGTGATCAATTATAATACAAAGATCAATCACACCACGAGATTAATGGTGAAGGAAAACATCAAACAGCATTACATACGTCAATGACGTATGTAATGCCTGTGATGTTTTCCCTGACAGACTTTTGTATTTAATATATGACCCTCAAGAACTGTACCCTTACGTTGACGAATAAAAGAGTATCTATTGTACAAACGGTGGCAGTATGGTGGATGTGGCCAGGATGTGGAAAGGCCGCGGAATAATTCCTGCAAGCACCCGGGAGTGACCATAGTGTTGTGCCCACACTAGAATGACACCTAGATGAAATAGAAAAACATCCACTAGTATAGAAATACTGTCTGTGAAGAATTCACAGACAATGACAATAAAATCCGATCTGAGCAATAGTACATATTAAATTAGAAACATAAATAAAATAAATAATAGTTTAAAAAAACTAAAAAAATACACTTTTTATAGAAAATCCAACTAAAAAATAGATATTTTTCATTTTTAGCGATTATTTTAACGATTATTACGTAGCGTATTATCAAGTTTATCTTTCGAATCAGCATCAGCACCTTTGCTTAGCAGTGCAAAAATGAATATAAAAAATCGCTGATCCTGATTATCCTAGTAAGGATAACGGGTCAAAATGTTTAAAATATTTAATTGTCATCGGTCCTTAATATGTATGCCAAATTTCGTGTTAATCCGACGTTTTGAAGGGGGTTAAAATCATGTTCAAAGATTCCGTTACATACTAACATACATACGTCTCAAGCTAATAAAAGCGTATTAAAAACAACCAAGAATATATCTCCGAAAAATAGACGGGTACTACAGAGGTATGTATGCCCACTTTTCGGAGTCTATCCCTTTGGGGTCACTTGTGGAAAGGCGTGATGAAATTATGATATGAAAATTAGAGTACAATCACTCGACGTTGAGTCCTGTTAATCCTTTTGTCTGTACCGTTTCGAGGCCGCAGTTTTTAATGTTAAAATGTCTTTTGTCTGCCATTTTTCCAGCTATTCCTCCACGATACGATACGATAATGAACTGCAAGAGGGTCGTGAAGCTCTTTTGTGATGTTTCATTCCGAGTAGTAAAATGGCGTACTCTACTTGCCAAGTAAATGTGGCTTTTATTGCTATGCATTATCTGATATTTCATTTAAGCTTCTTTGTAAGCAACTTATGTGATACACGAAAAATCCATGGTCGTTACTAATAATAAATTAACACAGGAATAGTTCACAACCACCTAAATATAAATATATTTCAGAAGTGTTCCCCAAGGAGTCGCATCTATTCGCTAGGGATATATTTAAGATCCGTATGGCAAGACGCTCGTCATGTTACATTAGGTACTTAACAAACGTCTTTGAATTTATTTTTTAACTGGAGATCCCCTTATGATGTATTAATTAATCGAAGCTAGTGATGTAAAGAAAATCATAAGTGCCCACCATACCAAGTTCTTTAAGGGGGTAGACCCCTTAAAAGCACCAGGTACCTGGACCTGGTGTCCTAAAATATAAATTAATTCGTTTGTTACAGTTGCATTATATATGTACCCAAAACGTACACCTCATAATTTTATTATCTTCATAAATCTCTTCACGCCTTTCCACGTGGGTCCAAGGGCAGGGGTAGACAAAGGTATTTTAGGTGCCAACGTGACAGATGGTGAGTCCATCGCCGTTTAACGGGCCTACATATACGTCTCTGTATTGCTTCTCAGATGTATGCAGGTTTCCTCTCGATGTTTTCCTTCACCGTAAAGCTCGAGGTGTGACTAATCACTGCCTTAGTTAAAAATTCGAACATGCAATCTTTGTGCTGCAGGCAACTACTCAAACCACTCGGCCACAAGCTTTTATCTATAATTTTCCATTTCAAATAGCTTGAAGGCATTCCAAATCCAATAACAAGAGAAAAATAAACTCAAAGAAATGATAGCGCTAAATTCCATTTATTTTATTTAGAGGAATTCCATACGATCCGTTGATCGACTATTTCCCGAGCTGCGTCGATGTAAAACAAAACAAAACGAATAGTAATTGAACGCTCGAGATACTTTATGCTTGAATTACATATTTCGCTTCAATTTCTGACCTTTAATCGTTTATTACAGAACTTGAAACTGACTGATAACACAGTGATTTGGTTCAAAGCAGCTTTGATTAATTTGAACAATTTGGTATAGCTTTAGGCATTCCCAAAGGGGTCCCGGAGGGGTAGGCAGAATAATAATAAACCATCAAACAAAAAAAAACTTACAGTTAGAGTATTAATTTGAGACAAACATGAGGTTTGGCACTAACGGGGAACAGTCGCGAAGAAACCGACATACAACTGACAAGTTCAAAGACGGAGCACGTTAGTAACTTATCTAAGACGAAATATGGATGCAATTCATTCTCTACATTACATTTTAAAATAATATAATATATCCTCACGCCTTCCCACAAGGGTCCCCGGGTCCAAGGGGTAGGCAGAGGTGTATAGGTAATACCCACACACCCACTTTCCGCCAGAGGTATATATTAGGTGCCAACGTGACAGATGGCGAGTCCATCGCCGTTACTCAAGCACGACTATACATACGCCTTTTGAATTTCTT
>JACCPG010006083.1:0-24461 GCA_016069955.1 Drepana arcuata | reverse complement strand
GCCATATTTTATCCAATTCTGTTCAGTAGTTTTGTGTGAAAGAGGAATAAATATCCTTGGGAACCTTACATAATATTAGGTTGGATTTCTTTTCTCACCCCTATGATGGCAAACAGCATACTGACAGCCTGATGGTGAAGTTGTTACTAGCATGATGCTGATACATACATATACTAAATTATATCCTGTATAAATCCTGGAAATATTATATCCTGTAAATGTTCGAAAAATCTATCAAAACTCTGTCAATTAGCGCACTTTTCTTTTGTTTTTCTTCTATGCCTAATTTCAGGGACAATGGTGTAGGTTTTACATTAACCATTATATTTTATTTATGATTTCTACCAGTAAACCTTAAAAGCCGTGGTGGCCGAGTGGTTTGAGCAGTTGCCTGCGACGCAAAGGTCGCAAGTTCGAATCCCGACTATACCAATGAGTTTTTTGAACTTAAGTACAGTGATTAGTCACACCACGAGCTTTACGGTGAAGGAAAACATCGAGAGGAAACCTGCATACGTCTGAGAAGAAATTCAAAGTCGTGCTTGAGTAACGGCGATGGACTCGCCATCTATCACGTTGGCACCTAATATACCTCTGGCGGAAAGTGGGTGTGTGGGTATTACCAATACACCTCTGCCTACCCCTTCGGGGACCCTTGTGGGAAGGCGTGGGGATATTATTATAAACCTTAAATACTGTTATTCGTCAAAATATATTAAAATAAAATACTACGGTAGTGTGTAGGTAATAAAAACTTACGAATAATTTAAAAGAAATTTCCTGCCCAAGTTTTCCCACAGTGTTTTGTTTTTAGTTTTATTATCTGATCCCACGGGATAAACTCAAAACTTTACTGTTTGTGAACAAACTGCACTGCATTAAGCTCTTTGAAATTGTTTTGGTTTGTTAAAGGGAACGGATAAGCTTTTTGTTTTACGTAACTTCCTTTCCTGTTGTAACCTACATACAGGTAATGTATAGAGGTAATAACAATTATAAGTCTGTATCCATTTATCGCATCTAGATTGTATAGTCTGTATGTATATCTTCACGCCTTCCCACAAGGATCTGCTCAGGTAGGCAGAGGTAACTAGTAACCCACCCATATTTCGCAGTAGATGTATTATATGTGCCAACGTGACAGGTGGCGAGTCCATTGCCGTTACTCATGCACGATTATACATACGTCTTTAATTTTCTTCTCAAACGTATGCAATTTTCCTTCACGTAAAGCTCGTGGTGTGACTAAAATCACTGTACTTAAGTTCAGAACAACACATTGGTAAAGTCGGGATTCGAACTTCGATATTAGGTACATACACAACTCTGCCTACCCCCTTGTGGGAACGCGTGAATATATACACATATATGTACATAATATGTACCTATATAGTTGTCTAGTTCCCGTAACACAAACTGTGCTTAATTTGGGACTAGATCAACATACATGTGGTATTTACCGCAGATATTAATATTTAGTGCGTTTTCACCACAGTGTTGGAACTCTGCATTGGACAGTTATAGGCTAGGCTATTCATCACGCTATCTCATTAATATAATATATATTATATAATAATATATATTATATTAATGAGATAGCGTGATGAAAATAGACAACACTAACCATTGCTATCAGTTGGTCAATATTTGTTCAGCAGACGTGTAGCCGGGGCTGGGTGGTTCGAGAAATTGCCTGCGACCTTAGCTTAAGCCAAGTATTGCAAGCTCGAATTTCGAATGTTTTTTTTCCTTAACTTAATTACAGTGAATAATCACACGAATTTTACAGTGAATGAAAGCATCGAGATACATATGCATATGTTTGAGAAGTAATTCAAAGTCACAAGTCTTTGAACGTTCATACATAGTAGGTACCTTTCAGCCGGAACAAGTTCAAGAACGACTATCCGTGCTTGAGTCGTAGACTCCTATAACAATCGGAGATTTTTGTGGGAAGGCGTGAGGTAATAATTACCTTCAGGTATATTTGTCAATATGGGAGAGATACCTGTCTAAAAACTACACGAAGGCGAATTTCTCTAAGACACAAAACAAAACATAAAAAGCTCAATATCCTAACAATTACACCACATATTAATAATTCAGTAAACGTTTCGCGATACTATCTCCACATTCGCACTGAAAAAGGAAAACAGGATTTTAAAAATGCATCGGTTGATACAATGCAATCAAAATCTCGGGCCCATATTTTATTCAGAACATCGTTTTTAAATTCAGACAGCGTAGGGAAACATCGATTTCATAGCCGCATTTACGATACAAGCGCGTTTGGACTCCATTGGTAATACAATCCTTTATTTATACAGTAGGTGCCTTCTTTAAATAGAAGAGCCTTCTTAGTCTCGAACACAGTCAGTCGGTCGTCTATTACACAGAACACTGGGAACACTGAACAACACAAATGCCTTTGCGAATGTCTCAAGAACTTCCAGGCTCGTATTAGGCTGTGTAAAGCTAGGTTTTATTCGGATACAATATAAAGTAAATAATATATCCTCCACAAGGGTCTCCGAAGGGGTAGGCAGAGGTGTATAGGTAGTAACCACACACCCACTTTCCGCCAGAGATAAATGTAGGTGCCAACGTGACAGATGGCGAGTCCATCGCCGTTACTCAAACACGACTAAACGTACGCCTTTGAATTGCTTCTCAGACGTATGCAGGTTTCCTCTCGATGTTTTCCTTCACCGTAAAAGCTCGTGGTGTGAATAATCACTACTTAAGTTCAGAAAAACACATTGGTGCAGTCCGGATCCGAATTTGCGATTTTTGTGTCGCAAGCAACTGCTCGAACCACTCGGCCACCACGACTCACAATCACGGATAAAACAGCTATGGCTTAGCTTAGCTCTCCGGAGAGCATGGTATGCTAATCCGTCTGCCTAGAACACTATTAATACTCGTCTACGTATACTATTAATACGTAGTCTTTAATGAGGATAATTTGACATAGGTACACCGAACACTGAGATCTGGAGGAGGTACTGTGGTGATCACAGTTGCTATTGCGAAGGTCGGACAAAAGGTTCGTTTTAGGATGGGTCAACACTACACTGAGTGCTATTCCAGGGTACGATGTGCTTAGCCTCTTGTCTAGAACACTATAGAATAGAATAGAAATTTTGATTAATGTAAAATATGATTATGATTATTTTGCAATCTTTGTTTATATCGTGGGTCTAACTTGAATCACCACATCCGTGGGGGCAAACCAAAACCCACAGTATTCATGCAAGTGACCGTGTATGTATGCTTGCCAACCTCTTCAGCAATTGGCCAAGCTTGCTTTATTGTTACTCTAACATAGCGCATTCGAAAGGGGGAGTTCGAAATACGAAATTGGCCGTCTAACCTCAAGGACAGAAGGCGAAGGACTCGCCATCTACTACGTTGGCTCCTAAATTTCATTTTCGCAGAAAAGAACGTGCTACACGGATGATAGGCGTGACGATATATGTTAAGTTATAGACGTCATAATCTATGTATTTCGTTACATGACGATGTAACGGCGGCTAAAGTAAGCACAGTCGGTGCAATTGGCGGTTGATGTAAAATGCAACGTGTTGTATTGAAGAAATTGTGGCTCGAAGCTTGAACCAAACCTTTTTTTTACTTGTTTTTATGTGCAAATAATGATTGCGTTTACCCTATTGAGAGTATTTTTTACAATTTAATATTTTGAATTTATTTTGATACATAAATAGCAATAAAGAAATCAATAACTCAAGCTTACTTGTAATGAGAGTAATTAAAACATTTAATGTTTTTAATGTGTCGAAAACTGAATCTCAATTATTTTTGCATGCTTAAACATACTTTATACTAATCTTTTTCTCTCAATTCATAGGCTAGATATTAGATATAACATACGATATTAGTTAGGCGATGTATGGCGACCACGTCGTATCAACTGACTAAAGTTAGTTAAATAATTTTTTCCTTTACATATTATAACATATACCTATTTAATATGTATGCAGGTACATATATATTTGCAATTATTCATGACAATAATTTCGATATTGCCTTTATTGAACTTTAATATTACCATATTAAAGTTTTCTCGTCCATATCTGTATAAATATTATAATATAAAATACTTTAACAGTATTTTATGGTTGGTGATCCAAATAAAAAAATCCGTCGAGCATGTGTAAAACTAATTAGTATAAATGAAACGAAAGCAGGTTGTGTGCTTAGAGACCTGCCGCTCCACTCTTTTGTGAGCGACTGGGCGTTATTATTTTAAATTAAACAGAGGGCGAAATCGCGGGATACAGTAGTACAGTTGGAATACTAAATACACATACCGTTATTGAATACTTATCTGATATAACAACAACTTATGTCAACATATGTTTTCATATCTTTACGTTGAATTGAGATACAATAGAACAATGAATACATGGCGAATATAATATTTGATCAATTGAAATAATACTACAATATTTATAGTAATGTGTAAATAATATTGTATGTATCCTGTTCGCAATCAATTTGATGTTATTGGAACTAGCTCAATATTAGGATTTCGTGTTTGACAAACTTACTAATTTATTTATAAATAACTGTTTTAATACATCTGTGATGGTGGATCGTTTGAACGTTATTATTTAACCTAGATCAAATTAATCGGACACTCAAGAACGGGAATGTCAAGAGTCGAAACCGACGAGCGTGTATGAAGAGACTGAATGTGGACGAAGCGAAAGAGGTATGTAAGTTTAGAGGGAACTGGCGCTCCCCTTTAGGGACACGGCGTGATGTATGCGTGTATGTTAATAATTAAATATTCCATTTATATGAATTTTCCATTCGGCTTCCATGTAGCCGAATAGTCAGTCGCCAAGTCTGTGGAACTATACATGTCGCGTTGATTCCCGCTTCCGAGGAACATCAATACCATGGATGATCAAAGGATATTAATATAATGTCCATTGATCAACAAAACTTCCATTAGAAGTGGGTGTTACATACACCGCTTCCTCCACATATCATTTCCCTTGTGCGAAGGCGTGAAGATTCGTAATAAAAATATAGAACGTAACGTCAAATTTCAAAAATATTTTTTATTATTATATCCTCACGCCTTCCTACAAGGGTCCCCGAAGGGGTAGGCAGAGGTGTATAGGTAATACCCACACACCCACTTTCCGCCAGAGGTATATTAGGTGCCAACGTGACAGATGGCGAGTCCATCGCCGTTACTCAAGCACGACTATACATACGCCTTTTGAATTTCTTCTCAGACGTATGCGGGTTTCCTCTCGATGTTTTCCTTCACCGTAAAGCTCGTGGTGTGACTAATCACTGTACTTAAGTTCAGAAAAACTCATTGGTACAGTCGGGATTCGAACTTGCGACCTTTGCGTCGCAGGCAACAGCTCGAACCACTCGGCCACCACGGCTCTTTAAAAATAACCATGATCTATATTTTCCTTCCATAATTATATATTATTTTAGATTATTCCAAAATGGCTAAGGAGTAATAATGGTTGGCAGTTACGCCACATTTGGACACATACTATACAAAGGGTTATACGCATTGTCAACCAACAATATTTTCACACCCTTCTTGTAGAACACCATACTGATATGGGGCGGAAATAAGCAACCCTCAAAATGTCGTATAACGTCGCATGTCTAAATATGAGACAATTACTTATGTATTATAAATATAAAATGCTTTGTCCTGAATGACTGACGGATCACAGCCCAAACCGCTGATCGTAGGGACCTGAAACTTGGAGGGTGTATTTTTTATATGACGTAGGCATCCCCATAAGTGGATGAAAAAAGGAGCCAAATTTTGTATGGGACTACGAGATTCCTTGGTCCTGTACTACAAAATTATGCAAAAACATTTTTTACCAGAATGATGGAAGACGTGTTTCGTATTTTATTGAAACTCATTGCCTAACTGGGATAAAAAGAGGTAGAAAGTGGTTTTGGGGGTGATTTGAATCGAAGTTGATATCAATACTCCTTAGTGCTTTTGATTTAAATAACGTTTTAAAAAATGTTTTAAAGCTCAATCCGATTTCACAAAAATCATCACGCTCTAATTATTTCTAAACTTAGAGACCTCGTTCGCTGTAGATGCCATACATCCTCACCGGTACTGTACCGAGTAGTCTTGACGATTCCATCCAAAATAAATAATCAGAGGGTAACATTAGACGCTGAAGAACCTACCTCGTGCTTAATTGAAAATCGACGTTGGAACATTGATTGATCGTGAAGTAATGACGTGGCTATTTTTAAACGCATTATCCTGTTTTTTCTTTATGATATTTTGATACATAAGCATTAAACGAAAGTTTCGTTTGTTTACAAAGTAATTTTAATTATTTAAACCTTAAGGTAATTAAGGCTACCATTTGGAATATTTTTTAGAGAGAACTGGCGCTCTATTCTTTCCGTCTACCCCGTTAGGGACTTGGCGTTATGATATGAGGATAAGGATGATGATATTTGTTAATTTTTTTTTTGGTTGGTTTCTTAAATTGTTTTTCGAAGCTTGAGTTCCGGGAACTGTTGCTAATTCTGGCTGATGCCTAGTGGTTACTGACGTCTAGGGATGGTAGTAGGCATCAGAGGATTTCTCGCGCTGCTGCTCCTGCATGAATCTTTTGACATGCTTTCTGAATACCAATTCTAAAAATTCTGAAGAGCCGTGGTGGCCGAGTGGTTCGAGCAGTTGCCTGCGACGCAAAGGTCGCAAGTTCGAATCCCGCCTGTACCAATGAGTTTTTCTGAACTTAAGTACAGTGGTTAGTCACACCACGAGCTTTACGGTGAAGGAAAACATCGAGAGGAAACCTGCATACGTCTGAGAAGAAATTCAAAGGCGTATGTAGTCGTGCTTGAGTAACGGCGATGGACTCGCCATCTGTCACGTTGGCACCTAATATACCTCTGGCGGAAAGTGGGTGTGTGGGTATTACCTATACACCTCTGCCTACCCCTTCGGGGACCCTTGTGGGAAGGCGTGAGGATATATATATATATATATATATATATATAAGATCTTTTATGTTAAAGCAAGAAATACAACGTGATTCATCCTAAAACAGAAAATCAACAATTAAATGTACATGCTTTACAATTATTACTATTTTACATTATATAAACATTTATATTCTAACGAAAAAAACAATAGTCTTAATAGATGAACAATATGTATATATATATATATATATATATATATAGTTAATTTAATAAAACGTAATTTTGTGCATACGAGTATTAACATACCTAAAAGAGATACGTGTATCCGAAATTCAGCAGGTGTATTCTTGAAATATTTCCATAAAAACATATCCTCGAGCCAATTCTAGTTTCGGCCTTTTTACCTTACTTTCAGCGAAACTTAGCGAAGCAAACCAAACCTTATTATCATTTCGTATAATGTACAAGTACCTCTCTTGCTAACTTAAAAACTTTTACAGGAATATTTTGGGGAATTACCCAAAGGCATGGCAAGCGTTTGAAGTTTTTAAAAGGATTGTTTATGTAATTCCCTTGCTCGAGGCATATTGTAACTAAGTTAAAAGTTATCTTAAGAGTGCTCATGAATGCAAAAACAACTACCTACTTTATTTTAGGGGCCAATGACACTTCCGTAACACTGTCATAATTCCTTTGACAAACGAATAATGCTTTTCTTTAACCCCTATAAGCCTACAAGGTTACAGCAATTAGTCACACCACGAGCTTTACGGTGAAGGAAGCCATCGAGAGGAAATCTACAAAGGTTTTACCATCAATTCAAATTCGTATGTATAGTCGTGCTTGAGAAACGGCGATGAACTCGCCGTCTGTCACGTTGGCACCTAAAATATATTCCTGGCGGTAACTGGGTGTGTGGGTACTATCTAATACACCTCTGCAGACGCCTTGTGGGAAGGCGTGAGGAAAACACATAGCATATGTCTTGATCGAGAAAGTACAGCCAGAGAAAAGAACCTACTAATTTCGCGGGACATCGCTTAACACACTAATGTAGTGCCCGGTGATGGAACCTGCATCCATTAGAACAGCAGGCACTCTACGGGACTGATGGCTAGCTAACATTAAAAATACAATTTGCATATGAGGCAAGATGTAATGTAATCATGAATTAGAAAAATGGGACAGGAGGAGCGTCCTATTTCAGCCGCTAGTGAAAATACAGCACGCAAATGTAATGAAAAATTAATTTCTGCTCCCATTTTTGGGACTTTCACCAATTTTGTAAATATTATATGAGAGGCTTTAGACGTTAGGATCATAATGAAGTACTGTCTTTCATGAGCTATATTGCATTAATATAAGATCTATGAGTATTTCTGTTTCATCGTAGGTAAGGGGGCTATCCTTTTGACTATAATCATGACACTGCTTATAGTTTGTACTTTGTATCCCTATATCATCACGCCGAGTCCCAAACGGGGTAGGCAGAGAGTATAGAGCGCCAGTTCTCTCTAGACTTACATACCTCTTTGGCTTCGTCCACATTCATCCACAACCCTATAGTTGTAAAAAAAAAACGATTTCTCGGTTCGACTGTGGAAATAAACTATTGTAGTAACATTAATTTTACACAAAACTCATAGGTATATAGAACCATAAAAGATTTGCTTCAACAATGGAAAGCTCGAATCAGGACTTTGTTTCGCAATTTGTCCCCGGAATTATTTCCTTTGGAAATCAGCTATAGCTAATTAGGTCAACTGGAGGCGAGTGAAGGCGAACCGACAATTTTCGCGTGTAACTCACAGACGTTTATCAGCAGTGGACAGAAAGGTACATCTTTATTGCCACGGATTATGGTCTAATTATGTGCCAGCTTTACTCGAGACACATTTCTTTTCATTTCATGTGATGTGGGGTCGATGTGAAATACGCGTCTAAGCTCGACGCTGGGGGGAAGATAATTCAATTAAGACAGGAATTTCTCGAGTGTAGCTTGGGTTTGTCGTTGCTTCTATTAAGGAGTAACACTCTGTGCAGTCTACAAGTGCTCTGTGCGCTACTGGTTCTTTGGATAAGCTGAGAGCGAAGTTAATAAAAATAACAACAAGAAATATAATATATAATAGCTGTACCCTGCCACGCTTCACTGTGGATATGTGACTGATGCAAAAAATAGATAAAAACAATCCTTAACGCGGATTATATATTATGCTAAAATTTCTGTTCGATCGGTGCAGAACTTTTTGAGTTTTTGAAGCGTACACAAACCAACATAACATTAAAGCACGACTATACATACGCCTTTGAATTGTTTCTCAGACTTATGCAGGTTCCCTTCCCTCTCGATCTACAGTTCATGTATCTTCTTAATAATCTGTTCCAATGCATATAACATAACATCTTATACAAAGCCAAGTGATCTTAAAACGTCTTGGCTTAGTAACCTTTTATGTTAAATATAACAAAGAAACTATGTTGAAAATCATGCTAGTCTGTGGTTGGTTTATATTGGTTAAAATATCAAAATCTATGTTTAGTTTTTCTGAACCATACGACATTGGATATCACCTAAATAGCTTGTAGCTATTTGGTACGACTGCTTAAGTATCGTATATCCTTTACACCTATCGCCCGAGTAACATATACGTATAAACGTAAAAGACGACAATCGGCCGTCTGGTCTAGTGGTTAGAGCTCCTGACTGCGAAACTTGAGGTCGCGGGTTTGAATCCCGCTGAGGGCAGATATTTGTGTGATGAACACGAATATTTGTACCTTAGTCTTGGATGTCCTATGTATTTAAGTATATATCTATCTAAATAAGTAAATATATCGTTGTCTAGTTACCATAACACAAGCTTTGCTTAATTTGGGTACTAGGTCAATTTGTGTGGAATTGTTCCAGGTATTTATCAGGTATTTATAATCTCTGAAAATGTACTACACTAACCGTTTAACTAGGCGTCATAAAAACACGTTGAGGAGACGAAGAGAGGAGAGAAGGGCCCAGGTAACGGAGACAAGAGCCAAGCTCCTAAATGTATGATGATGTGACTCGAACGGGCAGTCTGGACTTTGCAAGATCCTAGCTATACCACTCGGCCACCACAGCTCTATCACTGAACAATGGATAAAAAGCTTTACTGGTGTTGCCAGTACAATTTTGTATAGTAATTGAATGGGGTGGCAGCACAATGTCGCTACTATTGAATGGCCTATTCCTTCCAACTCGTTGAATTACATGACTGTTGTAAAGGTCCATTTTAAAAAATGTATTGAATGTGACTTCAAATAAAATATTGGCCATGTTGTGGTATGGGACATAATAAATGTTGATGTTGTGGATATATTTTAGGTATCAACGTAACAGATGGCGAGTCCAGCGCAGTTACTCAAGCACGACTATATACACGCCATTGAATTGCTTCTCAGATGGGCTGATTACGGGCTTCCTCTCGATGTTTTCCTTCACCGTAAAGCTCGCGGTGTGACTAATCACTGTACTTAAGTTCAGAAAAACTCATTCGGTAACTACTCGAACCACTCGGCCAACACTGAGAAGTCCGGTGGAAAGTGGGTGTATACCTCTGCCTACCCCTACCCCTTGTGGAACTGCGTTAATATATTTTACGTCTATATATACTATATATTAAAAAATGAACAAAATCAACTCCAATGTAAAACCGTGAATACACTAATTACTCCAAGTTAATCTGATATTTAACTTTCTCATTTGAATGGCGCAATAAAAAGGCGGGTCGGACCCGTTGGCCCGATACTCGTACATAAGGCTTAATGAATAAACATAGCATTCTCTGCCCGGTTTAATTGGACGACACATTGACGGCGCGTGTTTAAATCTAATTGCATTTGTTTATTTCAAGAATATAAAAAAAAATGACATTAAGTATTTAATAAATATTATAAATGTGAAAGTTTGCATTTATGGTTGTAATATCCTCACAAGGGTCCCCGAAGGGGTAGGCACAGGTAAATAGGTACCCTACCCATACAACCACTTTCTACCAGAGATGTATTTTAGGTGCCAATGTGACAGATGTTTGTTACACAATAACGCTAGATCCGCTGCATGGAATTAGATGAAAATAGGCACAGATATAGTCCGGAATAGGATGTAGGGTATGTTTTATTCTTGAAAAAAATGTATGCTAACGCTGGAGCATATTTGTATAGATAATCAATTGTAACGTGGGTTGGTGGTGGGAAACCGTGGAGCACAGCTAGTATTACAAAAGCAAAGGAAGTTTAAGGTGTTGTGAAGGAGTAGTATCCATGTCAAAAAAATATAAAAAAAGTCGTTTACTACACTGGCAGCACCAAGGATATTGAACAGAATAGATATCGTTCAACGTGCAAGGAGATATACATTGTTAAAGATATACATATTGCCATTCACGAAGATGCGCCCCACTATTCATCCTTATAGTTTAATAGTGTAAGTGTGCAACATTCCACTAATGTTTGAGTATTGTCGGTACACACTGATTATCTATGAGTGCACACGCACACTACAATTAATAGACTCGGGTCATACTCCCCGTATCACGCGACCCCTTCGACTAGAAATTGGTGGAGTGTGTCTTCTTGGATGATACTATCTGTATCGAGGTATTTGATGCTACATAGTGCTAGTGACCTGGAGCCAACCCATGATACTATTGTCATCATTCATCATCATCAAGAGTGCGAAAGGGACAGACTTATAGGCGTTGTATACAGCTATCTCATATTATTCTTGAAGCGCGCGTCATTGCCTTGTACAATGAGCCGCGCTTACTCTGTCTTGATATCATAAAAAGCCTACATCACGTGATACAATGGACGAGCAGCCTAACTTGTTTCGGACGATGACATAAGAGTTCCATTATTGAAAAACCGCGATCCATCCCAGCTATAATTAATCTTAGTTAATGACGCAATGGTTTGTTCCATGTTTAAATATCTGTCCGAGTTTCCAAGTCAGTTCTAAGTGAAAGACATTACCGTACTTCTATTTAACACAGAGTAAATGAGCTTCGGCTATCTTAAATAGTGCGGGGGGACTGCGAAGTGACTATTTATAATCTGCGATATTGCTTTGTTACGTTATCTGTCTCTTTTATAAGATTTAAACGATTGTACGGACTTGCATGAAAAGCCTAACATAATCATAATTATTTTACGAAGAGCCATGATGGCTGACTGGTTTATGATTGCTGGTAGAACCTTAGTGGTTTTATTAGGGTTAATTTTATTGGTGGTTTACCAGGGGGGGTGGGGGGGTAAAAATCTATATACAGGATGAGTTTTACCAAACTTAAGAACAGCGATTACACGACTCTACTACGCTAAAAGTTTTACAGTCTAGGGAAACATCGCAAGGAAATACACACGCTTGTGATGAAAGTCAAAGCAAAGACGCATGTAAAATCGTGCCTGAGAGATGACCTCACCTGAACCTGCCTACCCCTTCGTGGACCGCTGTAGATAGGAACGAAGGATAATAACAAAGTACTAAGGTAAAGCAAGGTTATATTTAAACGCCACTAAAGCCTCAATTCATAGAATAAAACGTCAACGTGAAAGAAGTGCAATATTTAGTAGGAAAGAGTAAGGAATTGTGCACAGAATACTGTGTACTTACTACATGAGAAGAACGCGAAACGTGGTTTGAAATTAATCTCGTATTTCACTAGACGCCAGGGCTGTCACGTTGGATTCTAACTGATTTCCCATAGAAGGAAGAAGAATGAAGGTAATCTCAAGTTGTGGTATGAGCTCCATTATGGCAAGCCTACACTTAAGCTATATGATAGATTTGTTTTGGAGACATTCCTGGGTGGTATGTATTAATACAGGTAATAATTTATCCCTACATATCATCTCTATATATTGTTATTTAAGACTACATTTTGATGAGTTCAGGATGTTATCTTTATTTTGAATATGTATCATATCTATACGTGTCTATGTGTACGTTTATATATGTTTGTAAAGAGGAATTGACGAAATAGGTTTACCATGTGTAAGTGACTTTAAGATGAGGCCGAGAAGGGCAATTTTTTCTAAGAAACTATGCTATTCAGCGTGGCAATGTTGCTAGTCTTCTTGGCACGTTGCCTCGGGATACCGATTTGGGACAAATATTTTATTTGTAAGTAGTTAGTTTCAACTGTTCTTTGTAAATATAGTTAATTGTAGCAACTATTAAAACTTATTTAACTTCAGTATGAACCTACGAGTAAATTTTATAACCACCTGAGTGGCAACCCTAACAGTGTAAGACATCCAGAGCTCAGATAAAATATTTTGCCGAGTTACCCGCTCAGCGCAGTCATATTGTAGGGTTGGTGATTCAATGCGACTTTGCCTTCGGTGCCTTCAAGAAAATATTACAGTATTTAATAATAACATGGTGGAACAATAAAACACAAATTAACGAAGTTCGGTACTTAGTAAAGAATGTAGGTACGTGTTAAAGTAAGTGAAGGATATATTATCATGATCATCATCATATCATCACGCTAAGTGCATAAGTGCACGCGCCCTAATGGGGTAGGCAGAGATAATAGAGCGCCAGAGACTGTTGAATGTGCACGAATCGAATGGGGAATATATGGGTAAATATATCTCTGACGGAAAGTGTGTGTTTAGGTACTACTTATACACCTCTGCCTACCCCTTTGGGGACCCTTGTGGGAGGGCTTGGAGAGAGAGTAGAGATGCATATACTATATTTTTATTATAAAGGCAATATAAATGATTTTCAGACAAACTCTAAGCACAACATTTTTCGTATATACGTTTCATAGTGAATAAAATTGAGTGCAGGTGGTCGCCGGCCAGCAAGCGACAATCCAATTTGACTCAAACTCAGATCTTGTCTGAGGGGAAAGACATCGCTGCTGTAAATATTAACAAGAAACTTTAGTTTTCATCTCAAGGAACCTTTTAATGTATGTTTTATTTTTAAGGAGCCTTAAGCATTCGATGAATATATTCATTGTAATGTTATTTATATACATTAAATATGTATGTATGCCTGCGAAACACAGATCGCAAGTTTGAATCCCGACTGTACCAATGAGTTTTTTTTAACTTAAGAACAGTGTTTAGTCAAATCACGAGTTTTACGATGAAGGAAAACATCGAGAGGAAACCTGCATACGTCTAAGAAGCAATTTGAAGGCGTATGTATAGTCGTGCTTGAGTAACGGCGATGGACTCGCCATCTCTCATGTTGTCACTTAAAATATATCTATGGCGGAAAGTGGGTGTGCGGGTACTACCTATACACCTCTGTCTACCCCTTCGGGGACCCTTGTGGGAAGGCGTTTGGAAATATTATTTTTATATATTTATACATATATCTGTGTACCAATGGGTTTTTAGATGTTAGGTCCAGTGACTAACGGAACTGGGTGTATTTTTGGGTGCCGTACCATATATCAGGAACCGCTATAGGCACCTGAAGATACAAGTGAAATCAAAATTTTCTGCGCAAATCTTAGATTGGTTTTATGCCTATGATTTTTTAAGTCACTTAAAATAAAAGCTACGAAAAGCTGAAACTGAATATTTTTTTAGATCATTTACATATGAAATCCACGAAATTCGTACTAATAATGCAAATGCTCTGTCTGTCTCAACGTTTTCAAGCCTGAGCTTCAAAATCAATATCGATGAAATTTGTAATAGTGATGAGAAGTACCTAATAGAAAACCAGTTTGTTAAATGGAGCATAAATAATGTCTAATTATTTCTACCTTCCTTTTAAGAAGAAATATTGTTCAATAATGTTAAGCCTCAGATACTTATTTTTAGGGTAACTAATTTTAACCTACTAAGATTTGTAACACCCAATAAACGAGCTGTGTCGCTTAATCCATTTAGTAAATAAGCAGAATGTACGGCATACCGGACAAACCACAGTGGTTTTTGGTGTGCTTCATTGTAATAATTGTTATGATTCATTAAATAAATGAAAAATAAAAGTAATAATACTACGCTGTAACTTTATATTAAGATAAATCTATGTTCCACCCGAACAAAGTCGCGGGACAATATATATATAACATACATACAATAGAAATGCATACATCATTCATTTGATTCTCACAAGTCTCTCTTGTACAATGACAAGCTCGCGTGTTTACATCAAGCGTAAAAAGCTTGTGCGCAAATTATATTCCATCTGATTTGCCCTTCGCCATCTTTGATTACGTAGACAAATAAAAAATATTTGCTTTCTTTTTCAAAAAGAAAAAGAACCTCCAGACACAGAATAAAAAGCCAATGACTCAGATTTGATTGTACCTCTTTATATTGTTGATATTTCACTTGAAGTCAGTATATATTAGTTTCAAAGAGGAAAGACTATCTTGTTATTTTAGCAGTGAGACTGAATTATATTATCACATGGTACAGTGTATGGTATTTACGTGTTGCCTTTGCCTCGTATTGCTAAACATTCAATTCATACGGACACACACACACACTTTAAATATATAAACATATTATGCATAATTATACACACCCATGCACACGCACAATTATTATATCTAATAAATAGCTATAGTAAGTGTCTTATAAGATAATTTTGACTTCTATCTGAGGCCGTTACTACATTATTTAAGAGGGCGTAACGGTCGGTTTTAAGGTATTGTAAATTATTTTGAGATTTTTTAAATTTTGCTTACAAATAGCACTTCATAGTATGGTACCAGAACTTTCGTTTCACACTGAATAAATTTGGGAATACATATACCTACATTTATTCGCGTATGTAGGTAATAATATAATAATATATCCTCACAGCCTTCCACAATGGTCTCCGAAGGGGTAGGCATAGATGTATAGGTAATACCCACACACCCACTTTGTGTATGTATCGTTAATAAATTCCGTATGGACCTACTTCAACTTGTGGATGTTTTTTTTTTGTATTGTCTCTCGTAGCGTGAGCTCCGGGAACTTTTGCTACTTAACCGGTCAATGGCGAGACCTAGGCCTCCAGCCAGGCACTTTAGTACTAAGCAACACAGCTAAGGGCACCCCCTGTGGGGTACGAACCTCGGCTTAGGGCGTTGCTGGATCGCGAGCTAGGGCTCTAGAGAGCTGGGCTGGACTGGTCATTTTATTTAAATATTATTTGGGGGCGTTGTGGGTGAATATTTTTCTTTACTCTTATGTAGGAGTACCTTGGAGGTTAAGGTTGAGAAAATTTCGAATCTCCTATTTAAATTCATTTAAATAAAGACTGAAAGGCTCAAAATCCCGAACGAAAATGTAACTAAGTGAGTGTAAGTAAGCACAAAGGAGCAGCGCTGGAAAATTATCAAAGTACACTCGAGTGATAAATCCAATCAGAGCCTATGGGCCTCTACGGAGCACCAAAGAGGCCACCTGCGGCCGTTCTCCCTTATTGTACACGTTTCCTTAATAAAATACACGAAAGATCATCCCGCAAAGCGTAGCGTACGCGAATTCTGCTAAAGCGTGAATAAATAAGGGTTGCCCTCACTTTTATGGTAACAATTTAACCTAGCTTAAAACCCGCGGGAATTCGCGAGGATAATTAATAAGAAAAGTACACTAAGAAGTTTGATGAGAGTGAAATTACCATTTGATTCGCTTGTTTTGAATATGTACATGAATATTGCTTTATATAAACCTATCGAAGTAATTCAATATGTATGTATATATAGTAATTCTACATAATCATAATATTATATATGAAAAACAAACAGTTTTTGTTGCAATTTTACAGTACATACTCCGCTGGGAATATTCCAGCAAGCAACACATTGTTTGGAAAAATTCTATCAAAGAATATTCATCACTATAGAAGCTGTTCTTGAACCATCCGTGAAATTTAATTTTCAGCACTTTAATTTACGTAAGTGTATATTTATACACATATCTTATATCTTCAAAGTTTTCACAAGGGTTTCTGACGGGGTAGACAGGGGTGACCTCTTTTCGATGAAGATGAATTAAGATTTTAAAAGCTTATTTCAAATTTCTTCAATTTCGTCGTGGATGAAGAGAAAGAGTTCTGCAAATATAGGGAGAACTGGTGCTCTATATGCCGATTCCGTCCAGGTATTTTAATTACTGTATAAACAGACAGACGCGTTGCGTTTATTTAGTCAGTTTTGATTTTTATTGGTACACACATTTTACGTATCACTATCATTCTAATTCTATCATTTAACTTACAACTTATGTATATGATTGTGATTTGTCGTCGTCGTTGTCGATAGGTTATATACAATTTGATCACGTTCAAAAGTCAGCATGAAACGCCTAGTTTGAACATGGTCGAATGATATATGACTTGATCATTATATGTGCAAATTGATCATGTTCAGGCAAAAATAGCCCAGTTTCTACTGATAAATATGTACGAATTATTGTTCTACCCGGAAGCAGGGAGCTGGGCATCGAAAATGTTAGGATAAACGAAACGGAAATTGAAAATTTATTTTTATTTTTTATGTAACAGATTATAAAAGTATTGTATTAGAATTTAGTTGTATAAAAATTAAGCTTCTAGTTTTAGATTTTAATTAAACAATTATCAAATATGTATTTTGTTGGTATATCTTATAAATGGTTGCTTTTTGTATCCCGTGCTTCTGCTTGTGATAACCCTGTGCTCTTGGAAAAGAGTCATATCTCAGAAGCAAATTACTTTTTGGTTAGCCGACGTGAAACGAACCATACGTGAGTAATTTAAGATCAGTTCGTATTTTAAATCTCTTGTGAACAGAATGTATGCACTCCTTGAGAGAGTAGAGCGCCTGTTCTCTTTAAAATGACACCTCTTTCGCTTCTTCCATATTCATCTGTTCTTACATGTTCGTCGGTTTCAAGTACTGTTGAAGTACCAATCCTTAAGTGTTCGATCAACTTGATCTTGGTGGTTGGACTGTGGTCTTCCTCAGTCTATTCTACCAGACACCAATTTCATGTCAAGTCAAAGTGTAATATTAATTTATTTAGTGCAGGCGCTTAATGTGTAATTAAGTGGATCAACTTCTTCTTATTATTTACAAAGATATCATCACGAATGTGTAGGCAGAGAGGATAAGACTCCACTCCTTGTAGTATATTGTATAAATTAATTCGCTTCTTCATCCTCATTCAGTTATAGTTTCAAACATGCCCTTTTTATACCTTTTCGTTCCTGTCCTTGGTGATTCGATAAATTTAATGTAAATGAACCGAGTATTAATATAATCTTCGCTTAATCTCAGCATTGCCATACAGCGTGGCAGCCAGCATTGTTGGCACTTTCCCGGGGCTACCGATTTGGGACAAATATTGTATCTGTAAGTAGTTAGTTTCAACTGTTCTATATAAATATTGTTAATCGTTGTTATTGAAAATAAACTCTTCGCATATATTTGTAATTTTAAAGGACTTACCATAATTTGCTATTACTAGACTAAATAACCCAAATATGTGTACTAAGTGTTTAATTGTACAGAATAGATAACGGATTACCACAGATTGTTTATTAAACAGCAACCATTTACCACAGACAACTAAATAGTTTCTAAGATCGTATATAGGCTGCTATCATTGCATTTGTGGCTTTATGCCGTCTCCCAGCTGTAGCCGAATATCGATCAACTGGCCAAGTTAACCAACCTCCAAGCAAGCCTCCTAGTGTCGTAGTCATTATTTGATTGATTACCCTGTCTAGGGGTCGTGCTATACTAAGCCGTTTTCATGTTCCTAGGAGGTTGAATCTTGATCGGTGTATCATCTATTAGCTTTTTAATGATGAATATTTTCAATAAAAGCGGAAGCGAATTATTATTATAATTTATTATTTATAGCCAAGTGTGTCCCATTGCTGGGCATAGGCTTCCTTCCTGTTCTTTCATACCCCGCGATCAAAGATGTATTTAACTACTAGCTTATGCCCGCGGCTTCGCCTGGGTGGAAAGAGTAACATAGATATTTTTGCCTTTATAATATTAGAGCTTTGAATCTTTCGGAATTCAAACGTAGCATATGTCTTAATCCTCACCATAAAAAATATCAGTAAACCGGCTTTTTTTTCAGTTGTAAAAATGTTTTTTTTTTTCAATAAAAAGTATCCTATATTACTTCTTATACCTCCAGGAATATGTGTACAAACTTTCATGATAATCGGTTATGTAATTTTTACGTGAAAGCGTAACAAACAAACTTACATTCACATTTATAATATTAGTAAGGATGTACATCAAAAATGTATGTTATCTTATCTTTACCTATATAATATATGTCATAGCACCGATTCCCCCACAGGTTGGTAGAGATAACTGAGTGCGTAACAAAAAAAATGGTTGTACTCAAACCTTAAACTTGTCTTCAATTTTCAGGGACAACTCAAACAACTATTCCCATACTGCTCTTCACGGAACATAAAAAACAATTGTTGTTTTTTGTCAAACAATTGTTTTTTCTCTTCCGTGCTGCTCTTAGCCACAAGGATTTTATAAAAAAATATAGTTATTAAGTTGTATTGGCTGAGATCAGCTACCGACTTCAAGAACGTTATCAAAATAAAGACCAATACAAATGTATTGGTATTATAAATGTATTCACTGAAGTTCAAACCTCAAAGAAGTCAATATCAAAAAGTTTCAAACACCTTTTGTGTATCGAGCGTTCGTGGGTCGTTGCTCTGAAATTTTCCTACAACTTCCCCTGGAGAAGGGTACTTCCGTTGAATGTGATTTCCATTTCTACAATAACGAGGTGTCAACAAGAGCAACGACCTGGATTAAGGCAATTTTAAGTTAGGTAGAGTTAATATTGCTTTCGGCAAGTACGTACATTTATTAACGTCAATCGGAGGTTTTCCAACGCATTTTTAGTCAGAAAGTTTTTTTACATCCTCACGCGTTCCCACAAGGGTCCACGAAGGGGTAGACAGAGGTGCATAGGGAGTACTCACACATTTTTTTTATACATATCACTGTAGTGGCAGTCTGTGGTTTGATTGACGGTAAACGGTTGCGGAAGATACCTACAATTATATCAATATTATATTATATAATATCAATACGATTATAATATTATCATAATTATTAATAGCAGTGGTGGCCGAGTTGTTAGAGTTCGCCTGCAACGCAAAAATTGTATGTTTCAGCTCCGATTTGACTAATCAGATTACTATATTTAATTATGTGACACATACAGATTGAGATCAATATGACATTACATAAATATGAAGATACATGATTGGAACTAGATAACAATCCAAATGATGCGTAAACAGCTTGACTTAGTATAAAAACTATAAAGATGGACATTACCCAGATTGTTGACATACAATTTTTAATTGTAGATTATCGACGTGTTAACGCAAGTATTCCGATTGTAACTGCAATTTCTAAGCGGATTTAATAGGATATAGGGATGTTACAAAATAACCGATTTTTATTTATCGTTTTTTATAACAATATTAATATAAAACTTAATTTGTATCAATAATGCTATTTGGTTTCCTAATTCCTTACGTTGAAATATTAATAGAACATTGCTTTTGATTTTTAGTTTTGAATTGGTAAACATGCTTTAAGACTTAGTAACTTTTAAAAACTATAAAGAAATCAAATATGGACATAGATATAAAATTAAAATATATTAATTGATTATGACTTGTTCATCACACAAAACTGAAGTACCTAAACAAACAAGATAAACAACAACAAATCAAACTTTTGTCCAACTAACGAAACTTCAGCTCCCGGAAGACAAGGACGAAGCTATATGCAAGAGGGAAATAGACATACTTTAAAAAATAATTCGGCTGTCAACAGTAGATTAGTTAATTTTTCGATGATTTGCGTTCTAGAAACTCAACGCTCGATGACAGATTGTTAACAGATTGTTATTGTGACAATCTGTTGACTAATTCGTCGTGCTAAAATTGTACCAGAAACCGGCTGTTAGAGTCGTGCAACGGACTCACCATCTATCAAGTTGGCAGCCAGATGTAGCTCCGTAGAAACAGAATATTGCTACGCTTTTGCTTACCTTTTCAAAGCCAGTTAAAGGAAGACGTAAAGAGAATTAGAAGAACAGTGCTATATTTGAATGAAGCGCCGTCGGTCTAAACGGTCTTCAATACTGACTGGCTTTGCAATAAATATATTTTGAGAGTTGTTGCCTAATAAGGCAACAAGGCTATTTTACATAATGTTTCTTTTATGTGCCTCGCAGTATTGTCATAAAATTGTCAGCTGTAGTTCTCAAACTTTCCTAGTAACTGTGGACTCTCAATCAAATCTATGCAAATGGTCAATAAAATAAGTTTTTTTAAATTCAAATAAATATATAAATAAATAAACAGTTGGGACAATTCCACACAAATTGACCTAGTCCCAAAGTAAGGAAAGCTTGTGTTATGGTAACTAGGACAACGATATATTTACTTATATACTTAAATACATAGGACATACAAGACTAAGGTACAAATACTTATGTTCATCACACAAATATCTGCCCTCAGCGGGATATATAATATATCCTCACGCCTTCCCACAAGGGTCCCCGAAGGGGTAGGCAGAGGCTTATAGGTAATACCCACACACCCACTTTCCGCCAGAGGTATATTAGGTGCCAACGTGACAGATGGCGAGTCCATCGCCGTTACTCAAGCACGGCTATACATACGCCTTTGAATTTCTTCTCAGACGTATGCATGTTTTCTCTCGATGTTTTCCTTCACCGTAAAGCTCGTGGTGTGACTAATCACTGTACTTAAGTTCAGAAAAACTCATTGGTACAGTCGGGATTCGAACTTGCGACCTTTGCGTCGCAGGCAACTGCTCGAACCAATCGGCCACCACGGCTCTTTTTAAACAAAACATTACATTTTAAACAAAAGTATTATTAATTCGTTTTGATAAGAGTTACTACTCAATTAAACTATTGCAAATGTTTTAACATAGTTGTAATTCATACAACTATAGAAAAGACAGCGATACTAAAAGTTGATGCCTATCCTTGAAAATCAGATACGAAGGAACGTTTTTGCGCGTTTTTTTATTGCCAATGCGGCATTCCCTCGATTGCGCGACACACCATATCATAATTGTACAATGTTTAATAATTTGTACGCACTGCGCAGGTTTCGAAGGGGGCCCGAGAGAGCGACGATACGCTAAACTAATTAATTGTTATTATATAGCCCGACATAATGGTTATGTTTGAACAGCAGTTCACAATAATAATAATGATAATACCTTGGAATGATTCCACACCAATTGACCTAGTCTCAAGCGTATTGTATTTAAAGAACTAGGCAACGACGTAGGTATAAAGATATGTATTTACAGAAAAATTTGTTTGTAAAAGTAATAAACCGATTTTGTAAAATATTTCATTGAAAGTTATACGTTAGTTCTAGTTCTTATATTAAGTTAGTTCTATTGAAAGTTATAATTTTCACAGAAGCATGAGTAATTTTTTTTTTATTTCTTCTTCGGCATCTTTAGTTATGTGTTTCCGAAATTTGCGCTTTCCCCCGAGGGACTTAACTAGTAAATAATACGTTTAAATTGTTGCTATAGGCAATTACTTCTCTTACGTCTTTTTTTTGGAACAAACGAAAAATAATAAATTGGAACCTAAAACTTCATCAAAACTTTTGACATTGATCACCTGCTAATAAAAACTTCAGATATTTCATATATTCAGTTATTGGTTAACGGCGTCAAACTTTGCAAATAAAACAAATAAACAGTTGGTTAGTACGGATTCAACCGGAAACTTTATACGCAGTTTCACAAAATCAATGCATTATGTTTTCCGTGAAACTTATTAAATAAACTGTCTGTTCTCGTCAAGTTAGGTTAATAGCAAAAGTTCCTCGAGAGACAAAAAAACATCCTTGAATTAAGATTAAAATGGTTCGTTATGGTCAGACCCTTGTGCCTAACAACTGTTATCTTAATATACTTTTGAGATATCAGCTTTGAAAATACCATCCCTGTTCTTAAAATGACTTCAAAACGTTTTCTCATAGTCTAATAATGACTTAAAACTTCTTGAGCGGTGGAAAAAGTAACGTTGAACGGGCGGGGTTAACCGAAAGTAATTTACTAAAAGCGAACGGGATATACGGAAAGGAAAAAGTCCTAGAGTTGGGTTGCTGGAAAATATATAGTCTGTCGATAAATTTCTAGCTTCGTCGTCGAGGGTCCTAATATCGAGACAACCGCTATTACAGTCGAAAGTGACTACAATGGCGCCTCGTAGGATCTCTTGGTTGTAACTGTAGCTCAGTAATAATATTAAAACTCAGGACAGCTATTTACGTGTGAGAACTGGAAAATTTGTATAATAGTCGGTTAATAAATTTCTAGTCTCTAGATCGAGAATTCTAAAATTAAAACATTCGCTATTGCAAGTACAGTCAGCAGTAGTCACATGGCTTTGCATCTTAGTAATTGAAGACGTATTATTTAGCCGTGCTTGAGTAACGGCGATGCCCCCGTCATCTGTCACGTTGGCGCTTAAAATATATCTTCGGCAGGAAGTGGGTAATACCTACACACCTCTAGGACCTCCACCTTATAGAAGTCCGTAGACAAATAACACAATTATTTGTGTTGTGTTCCTACGCGGTGAATAAGGTTTCCAGTAATGAGCTCCTTGGGGAGGGGGAGGATTATTATATTGTGTTGGCAGCAGAGGGATTAGTCCCATTATGCTGCCAACACAGTATAACTCTCCGAAAACGGAGTGGAGCAACGCGCAAGTGATCCTTCGGTTTTGTATCCGTAAATAGGCTGCGGTAACCGTTTTCCATTGGGTGAGCCGTATGCTCGTTTGCCACTCTTGTTGTATAAAAAAAAAACTTTGCAGTTTAACTGTAGCCCTATAAAATACAGCAATGTTCTTAGAGTTCTGTACCTCTGAGCTCTTGCTGATTTCTGTCAGAGCTCCGGAGGCACATGTTTCATTATCGATAGTCTCCGTTTTCGACACCACTATCTTCGTGCTCGATCAGAATAATATTATCGTGCGTACCTACGTGCTGTTCGACTGTACGTATGCCAACCGTTAAACCAACGAGGACCTAATTTAACTGAATTAATTTAACGAATTCGCTGAATTCACGCGACATTTTTCCGTGGTTTCGCATGTAGGTACTTACATTAGGGAGCACAAAAGACAAATTGTTATCTATTTCACAAAGTATTTGGTTTCATTCATTCATTTTGTGAACTTATACAAATCTTCACGCATTCCGACAAGAGTTACTTTATTATAAACACTGCAGTTACGAGGTTGCACAAAATTGATTTCATTTGAAGTTTTTTAATTGTAATTATCTATGTGTGTTAATTATAATAATAATAATAATAATAATATATCCTCACGCCTTCCCACAAGGGTCCCCGAAGGGGTAGGCAGAGGTGTATAGGTAATACCCAACACCCACTTTCCGCCAGAGGTATATTGTTAAT